>JASVER010000055.1:304534-460382 GCA_030449065.1 Oceanodroma leucorhoa | reverse complement strand
TAGCTTATTTAAAAGTGCGATTGACATGTATTGGCATCTTCAGAGAAACCCAAATAAATATTAAATAGGTCTAGAGCCTACTCCCTACTGGTTCATCTCAAAATATTTTATGACTGGAACAGGCTTTTTTCTTGTAGCCCTCAGCACTAGAGTGGGTGCACTGTCCTTCTTAACTAAATTTATCAAAGGGATGTGCAAACCCAAAATAACAAGGAGAGAAAACCAGCATTGTTCATAATGAGTTATTTTATGGGGTGTTTCCCATCTTTAGCTTCACTGTTCTGGTAATTTAACACATGGAATAATACCAGCTAGTAATTTTGGCTTTGAATGTTGTTATTTTATGCCTTATGAGAAGTTAATTGCATCTTAGACACAGTCAAAAAGAAAAAAAAATCGCTGAGATATGGGGCAGATTTCTTTATATTGCTGCTTTCTATTCATTCAGCACCGTGCTAGACCAAGCAGAACTGAAAATGAGGGGAAAAAAAAGTGGACACAGCAGGTGTAACAGAGAGCTCAGACCACAAAAGGGTGCTATCATTTTATAACATGAGCTAGCCCTCCATAGCGACCTGCAAAGAATGTGGCCTTTGAAAGAGCTTCACTAGAATTAGTAGCCTTTCAGGAAATATTACTATTGTTCTSAATTCCACTTCAAAATTTAATTTGCCCCCTGTTATTTTCAGGCAAATTCCAGCAGAGCTTTACTCTATGAAATCTGTGTAGGTGCATAAGAAACATCATCTTGACTCAGGAAATTCATATGCCTTTGTACGCAGAGTGATCTATTTATCATGTGTGTTTATCTCCTCACGAAGAGAGAGCTTGTGCAGATATAATTCACGTGTGTGTATTACATATTGAAATCACATGCATTCTATAACTACATTGTATTACACTATAAAATGCCTAATTAACTAGGAGTTATTGAATTGTTAACTAGTTAAGTATTGAAATGTTAACCAGTAAGTATTGAAATGTGAAACTTCAGAGTTTGGTCTTAAAAACATGCATACCAATACTGCAGTATAGAAGAAACATGACGTGATGCAGCTTTCATAAGAACAATATGCCAGAAAAGCAATTACCTACTGACTAGAAGCCCGACTTCAGTTCTGAACACCCTTGCTTTGAGGAGTGTAAATCAGGTACTTTTGAGCTGAATCCATTTGTGGCTACCTACCTCAGACAAAGGCAGCCAGATGTGATACAAGGATGGCTTGGTTGTCTTTCCATCATTAAGCCAGGAAGGAGGTGAGTCTAGCTGGTTACATCCGTGTGGCTATCAGAAGGTGTGGTTGGCCTCCAGAGACCTCCTCAAGCCCGTTTTAAGAGCAGCTAGCAAGGTACCCGTGCTGATGTGGCTGCAGTCCCCCGGGTGAAGTGCAGGAAGCCGGGGTGGCCAGAGCCCCGGTGGGTGCCCAATGTCCCCCCTCCGGCAGGTCAGGCACRTCCCTGCGAACTGGCATCGCACCTCCAAGCTGCAGAGAAGACATGGCTGGGATTTCAAAGGCAGATGCTGTAACTGATTTAAATGAGTGGATTGCATACGCACTGCTAATTCGCAGTGGCTCCAGTTGCAGATGACACGGTCTTTTACTTTACTCAGATTTTCCCCAAGTTTATAGGGAAAAAAAAAMCCACCTAGATTTGTAACTCATTAGCAACCACCTCTTAAAAACTATTTATTTAGTTTATKAATCTAACCCCTTTTAATAAGATGAAAAATATGAGGTGTAGGACACAATTTGGGAAACACATTAATAAATTGCCATATTTCTGCMCTGAAGGTTGTCAATGTTTAGTTAAATATGTCAATAAAAATTACAGTAACTGTCTGGATCTTTTGTGTAATTCTGAAACATAAAACATAAAACTGATTTTTTGGATTGGATTCTGATGAGCTTAGCTAAACAGTCAAATTTCTCTATCTAAACAAAAAGGTGACCAGATCTCTCATTTATTCTGCTTTGATATAGTTTCTTTAGAGAAATATTGAGCAAATATCACTTTGCTTAAAGTCATTGTGTAATAAGATTACTGGATTTGTATTTTTGTGTCATGCTAACTTTACTCTTTGATGTCTGAAACAATCTTCAAAAGGAAATGTGGAAGTCTCTTCCATGCAGCTGTACAACCTCTCAAGCTATGACTGGCTACCAGCAGTCACACTGAGTTATTTCATACTGCCATGTCCGACAAGATGTAACAAAATATGGTAGAACACAAGACATGTCAGAAATTCAGGAGCTGAAATACACGTTTTGGAAAAAAAAAAAAATATTACCAGCTCTCTGCAAAATCTAACCAAGTAGAAAATATGTGACCAACTAGTTGACGGCCAATTTGGAAAGGAACRTATACCACTTCCTTCCCTCTCTATACAATTAGTGGGTGAGAGGGGTCTGTCAGCAGGGGAAGAAAAATGTGAAACTAAGGGCAAGAAAGTCCAYGAGAGCTGCCTACATGGCCTCCACTTTGTTTTGGGTTTTGGTTTTCTTTATTTTCTTTTTTTCCTCTGGGCAGATAAATTAATAGCTCACGGCATTTTCTTTTTTTCTGTGGAAAATGTGGGCCCAGAGAGACCGGACATTTTATGACTTCTAATCAATTCCAACAAATTGTTCATTAATAGAAAAGAACTGGAAAACACCCTAGAAGTTGAAAGATTTCTGGTTTCCCATTTGAAGTGACTTTCAGCTTTGAAATGCATTTCAAATGTATTTTTTCAAATGTCAAAAAGTAAAATGCCTTAGGAATCAATATAATTCATTTCAAGTGAAACAAAGCATTTTTTTACTCAAAATATTTTCAATTTTTTCTGTTTGAATAAAAAGCAAAATAATTTAGACTGCCTTGACTGAAAATTATTTCCCTTCCATGTTTTCTGAACTGCCAAGCTAAAACAAAATTTATTATTTTCACTGCAATGTACTAAAATATGCATAAATCTATCTAGCTTTTTGTTGGATGTCAGTCAGGAAAAGCAGGTGGAAATTCAAACTCAGTCTGTACAGGGAAAAAAATGAGGTCGAGCTTAAGCAATAATATGTGATAGATAATGTAAATTAATTTTGGGAAGAGTAACTTGGAAAAGAGCTTTTTCTCAAAAGAGCTTGCTAGAATTATTGATAGCAATGCTAAAAAAGAGAGCACTTACGAACTTTCTATGATTTGATCAGAATTTAAATGAAATCACAGTATGATAAAAAGCATCAGATATACATGTATATATTTTAATTACACTCTAGTTTCAACTTTTGCTATAAAGTTTTGCTGTAGCACAAGCAAAGGGCAAATTTCCAGACACCTGGGGAGCCATGCTTAGCCCTGCTCCCTCTCTCGTAATGAGGTCATTACTCACTCGTCACTCCCAATAATACTGCTATAACTGCAATAAAGCTTGTAATAATCAGGGTAGATAAAAAACAAAAGGTAATTTTTAATAACTTAAATTATCTTTTCTTTTTCTTCGCTGAATATAGAAGATATTTACAAGTTTAGCAATGGTTATATCTCCTGCCTAAAGTGGCTTGCTTTGACTTGGCAAAACTATGAAGAACTTTTAATAGTGGAACTACCTCTTTTGAGTTTCTGACATTTGTGTATCTGAWCAATTTTCATTCTGACGTATGTGGCAGAATATGTATGGTGTGCACATGTACAGCCTAATTGTAATAACTTTGATGATAAATAGTTCATGTAACTAACTGCTGAGTTTTTAGGATCTGCTTGCCACTGACTTTGGGATCCCTGCTAACCTTAGGACACGTCTTCCTTGTGCAGTGGACTGCAAGGTGGAAATCTCCTAGACTCTGATAGATCCAGAACCTGCATCAGCATAGCAGTGCCAGGGCAGGGCGATGGACAAGAAGATAAGCTCTGCTTCTCAGCAAAGAGACACACAACAGCTCTAATGCGACTGACCTCGCTTCTCATGGGGCTAGGCTGTACCATGCTTATATATCAGATGGTGTCAGTGCTAGTTTAGGTGTCTCTAGACATTGTTCCAGTGCCTTTATACATGCTGTGTGTAAGACAACTTCAGTTCTTGTGTCTGAGCTTCCTCTTCCTGTAGGCTTTGCTCCTGATCTTCAAAGAGCACTCTTTTTCTCTGTAGTGTCTACTGCAGAGACACAGCAGTTATTGGCAACCCAAAATGCTTCATGTTGGACATACAAACCCATTCCCAAAAGCAGTTGGGCTGTATGAGTGCTGCTCCCTGTTCAAACTACTAAGGTCTCCCTCTCCGTAACACACCTTAGCTCAGCTGTAGCACCAGAGTGCTGTGACAAGGCTGCTTCCAGTCAGCCCAAGGCAAAACAATGGCAGAGGCCTTCGAGCACTTTGCTGGTACACAACCAGGGTCCAGCCCTCAGAAACATCCCTGACTGATTTACTAGCATGGGCATAGACACAGAATTCAATTTGCTGCAGCCTTGCAGCACTGATGCAACTGATCTCACACATCTAAACCATCAGACAAATGTGAAGTCAATTTGTAAATCTGCAGTGGCCATTTGCTCAGGATATCTGAGCACAGGGCAGCTTCACTAGAGCTATTGAGCTTCTCCAACAAGCCTGCCAATTGCCTGGAATTCCTAGACTAACAGCCAAAAAAGCAGCAGGACAGTAGATGATGTATAAAGATTTGCTGCCAAATATGGTGGAGTTGGCACCTGTGACTTTGGCTCAGTACTGCAGTTCCCACTGTGAAGATCAGTGATTATTGCTTTAATAAGCAGTTCTTAAGTGAGGTACCTGATATCTGTTGTTGCAAGGGATGGAGTGCCAAAGGCACAAAAGATGGGGAAGCTATAAAAAAACCCTAATCCTTGGGGATCACCATTCAACTTACCTTGGGTTTTATTATTCTTCAAAAAAATTCTTTGAGTTATTTCACCAAAAAAACAGTACACACAAAAAGATTTGTCAGTGGGTTGCTTATTAGTTGAGATTTTACAAGTTGCCAAGAGTGCCCAGATTTCTGAGTCCCATTTTACAAGAACCAAAACTGCAGAAGGTCTCCAAAACTTGATAGAAACCTGTTTGCAATAGCACAACACTGTTCTCCGAAGCAAGACGTCACCATGGGGTTCGTTCATAACTCACTGATGCCAGTAGGACTCTGAAAAGATTCTTATTCAAAAACCTCCATTAAAGCCTGTCTCTCTTTGAACATCAGAAGTGGACACGCATTTATGTAAACATATTATACGTTGGTCAATTCTGTCAAGTGTGTGTGTAGTTTCTCTAAGTTACATTAACATTAAAAGAAGAAGGAAAGGGAAGGCAACGTGATGTTCAGCAACAGGTCGATTGCTGTTTTATCTTTAGAATGGAAACATTAACTGTACAGTTTAAGACTTGGCAATAATTAATCCAGATGTAAAGAAAGAACCTTTTTCTTTGAATCTGTGTGCTGTGCTTTTGAATAAATGTACATTAGTGAACTATTTTATATATGACTCATAGTGTCGTAATTGTTCACATATTCTTCAGTTAATATAGATACAATTAGAATATCAAGTTTGGAGACAAGGGTAAAAGGTCAGTGTTGTAAAAAACCCTGTCCTTAAAACCAGAGGTTGGATCTCTTAAGACTACCTCAAATAATGTCTCTGAAGCACAGAAGGTCACACAAGTAAAATCTCAGAACAATGTGACTTGTGGCATATGTAACTATTATTCCCGGGTCGTATGCAAAAGTCTCCAAAGAATGTTTCCATTACTAAATGGGGAACAGAAGTTTACAAAGGTAGGTTTGTCTCAGGCTTACCAGCAGATGGAGTTGGAACCAGGGTCTTGATATGCATCATCATTAACATGAATAAGGTTCCTTTCTGGAATACCAGCACATAGCTGTTTTACTAGTGACATCTCAATTTATAATAGAACAAGCATGCAAGATAGAAGTGGAGAGAGATTTTTATTCAAATGCAAGTGAGAAAACACACTTGAGAAGCCTGGAATCTGTGCTGAAATGTCTAAAGCAATTTGGAAAAGGTAAGAAAAAGTACAAATATGGCTTTTTCCATTCACAAGCAACTGGCTGGGTTATGAAAGTGATGTGTAAGGCTTTAAACTACTTCCAGAGAAAGTAAGCTATGACAAAAAAAGCACTGTGCCAAAAAACATTGTTACGTATCTTCTTTACATACAGTTAATTATTACAGCGAGTTTCTCTCTGACTTATCTACATTAATAAATTCAATGACAAAGATGTTACTCGGACAGTTTGGGACTGAAAACTTTAAGAAGTCATTTAATGAAAACAAGAAGTTAAGAAGATATGAAAAAAAAACTTACATTTCCCCTTCTTCCCTCTTAGTTGACGATGCTTCAGCTGTAGGTATAGATGCTTCTCACCTAAAATAATAATGGAACAAAGAGGCTAATTGCTTCCACTTTCATGAGACATATGAAACAAGACTCACGCTCTGACTATTGCATTTTGGTATGAGGACATTCCATGAGTCTTTACATTGGAAGAAGCTGTTCTGATTGCAGACCACAAACCTCTCGTTAAAATTCTTGGAGTAGAAACTGATTATCTGGCTGATACATTACAGAAGGGGACATTAAGGCAAACGTTATCATTATGATATCATGGCTGAGTTATCTGAAAAACAAAGTAAAGCTGTTCTTTTCCTGTTGACTATTAGAGATGAAAAGGTTGCCGCAAAGAATTCTTCCACTTACTCCTCCCGCCTCCCTCCACTTTTGGGGAAGTGGGACCATGTACCTTAGAATGAGTCACAGCAGAAATGGAAGAAGTCCCTCAGCATGATTTCCTGCTGCCACGCAGCTTGTGTAGGCTTTAAAACCTGGGCAAAGTATGTGAGAAGCGTTGCCATCTGGACTGGCAGTTTTTTACACTCACTCTGTACCGGTGCAAATGGTTGCAAGGTGYTGGGCAGTGAAGAAGCAAGAACATCCAGTTCAGAAATATTCATGAATTTGTGTACAAATCAGTCAAGCCATTCTGCTCACCAGCAGCCCCCAAATGAACTTAGTCAGAATTACTGCAGCAC
This sequence comes from Oceanodroma leucorhoa, assembly GCA_030449065.1. Lineage (NCBI taxonomy): Eukaryota > Metazoa > Chordata > Aves > Procellariiformes > Oceanodroma > Oceanodroma leucorhoa. The sequence goes on along the minus strand of JASVER010000055.1, from coordinate 453,345 downwards.
TATCTCCCTCCAGATGTTCTGGTAAATAGGTAGGAGCAGAGTCAGGGACAAACGCAGAAGTCAGTTAATTCTCAGTGGCCCACCTGGGTACCAATTTTGATGTCAGGGTGACTGGAACTGCTGCTATGAAGGTGAGAAAGGCTTCCTTTTGAGCACTAAGAGGCTTAACCACACCTGAAAGGAAACTTGTGTGATCACCCAAAACTTTTGCTTAGTGTCCTCTTCCCAAATGCTTTACCTGGCCACAGGGAATGCACCTAGGAGCATACTGTCACTAGGCAGAACAGTGAAATCTAAGTGGGATGTGACAAAACCCCATGGAAAGACAAGTCAGCCTGTCATTTACAGGAAAGTTAAACAGATGTATTCAAGACAGTGACGGAGTCAAGCCTTTAACAAGCCTGTGAAATAATTTGCAAACTACATGCCTCTCTCTTTTCACTTCCCTTCTACCTCTAATCTGGTACTCCTCCTTAAAGATAATGCCTGGAATAAAAGGTTAGTTTGTCTTCAACACTTGCTCTGAACACTGGAGCCTTCTTAGCTGCTCTTTAACCTTGGCAATGCTCAGTGGTGCTCCTTTCCAGTTTGCCAAGCATCCAGCTTCTTGCCCTGAGGGGCAAGCATATACCTGACTCTCACATCTCTGCTCAAATGCGTTTCATAAACTAGATACCTCCCAGTCAGATTTCCCTGCAGTGTTTAATCTAGGAGGAACCATGTGGTTGCATCTATACTAGTATCTTAAGCAGCACCAGCACACCGGCATATGCAATGGCATTCAATAAGCTACTCTGTGAATTTATTAGAGTACTCCCTGGCATACTTATAACCTAGGCCAACTAGCACTCTCCTAAATTTCTGGGCACAGTCAGGAAGTTAGCAAAAGCCACGAAACATTCCTAACAGACCGTTTGCATCTGACCATCCTGTTCAATACAAGGACATGGCCAGACTGTGCCAGCCCCTGCACTGCTACATTTACAAGCTGAGATGTAAGCTCAGAGCTCACCTACAAGATAGGAACCCAGAAAAATGCTGCAGACCAAAACCTTTCTTGAAAAAGACAAAGAGGAAGAACTCATTTGGTTTTATTCAATTGCTCAGTGGCAGAAGCTCTAAATCAGCGTAGGGGAAATGATCCTTGGAGGATGGGTATGCTCACTCACCCATACACGACTGTAGGGAATCACACTCACTCACGGTCCCTCTTAGCGCAAGAAAGCGTGAGGCCCTGTACGCAAAGTGGCATAAATTCAATCATCCCCATTGTAAAATTGGCCAGAACCTGATTTTTTTAAGTCACTTCTCGGGGGAGGAGAATGGATTTGAATCTTTGTCCATCTCCCACACCGCAGTGACCTGATCTGCTGCAAGAAGGAGGGCACCATACACACATCATGCTTCAAGAGCAAAAAAGACCTTCTAACTTGTCAGCAAAAAAAGACACAGCGCTATTTCAACAAAGACAACCAAACTACAGATCCTGAAGGAAGGGATTTATGTTACTAATTTCAGAAACATGCAGGTGTTCAGCATTTGGCAAGCAAAGGCAGCTCAGAGAGCTACATATAGGGGTCCTCACTCCTTCGCATCTCTCCGCAGGGTGCTTGGGCACCTTCTGAAGGCTATGGAGCCCTTTCAGGAGGCCAGGCTCCTTCAGGTGCATTAAGGGTAGCAGGACAGTGATGTTCTTCTGTGGATTTTAGGCCAAGGCTTATCTGAGATTCAGTCTTTTCTGCAAATACTTCCTATAAGCTCACTTGGATACTTTGCAGCTCCACATATTTCCATAATACATGCTTTAAAAAATGACGGTCCTATTTATTTTCTCATTTATGTGCATGTAAATCTGGTGCAACTCCACTGAAGCCAGTGATGAAAAAGCATACGTAAACAATAGGACAAACAAGGCTCTGCATTTCTTGGTTACAATTCTCGTATGGGACAAATGATTCTGAGGCCCTATTTTAGAAGTATCTAACTTGAAACAGCTTTTCAAACCGGAGTACTTAATACTGTCTAAAGATCAGTCTTCTGTAGGCACCCAAACGTGAAGATCCCAGCATTGCAAGTCACTCTTAAAAGTTTTGGCCATTTTTTCAAAGGATGTGTCAGTGTCTCAAACAGATGCAAAAGCGATGACCACTCAAATAGTTTGGTGTTTACAGGTTCATCAATCAAAAAGAAACACTTTGATCACCTGACATGATTCAAACAACATACTTGATATCTGATACCAGACCGAGATCATACAGATCTAATAAACTTTTGGCTCCTGCAAATTTCTTTTAAAAAATATAAAAGAGGATCAGTTATAGAGAAGTTGATTAATATGCACTCTGCTCAAACAGTCTTGAACATCTGTGTATTAAATTCATTTATTAAATTATACCAATCTGTATTTTAATGAGTAAAAGATACTTATTCTGCCATCCATCAAAATAAACTCAGGAAATACTTAACATTATAATCATTTTTCTTGTTTGAACATGAGTTATGAAATATGAATCCCACACTAAGAATGCTGTACTTGCCATTATGATCAAATATGTTTTTACAGGTGCACCAAATATTCTGTTTTCATTTCATCCTCAAACTGTTGAAAATATAAACCATGTTTTATATTTCTTAGGTAGGTAATATTGCCTTTTTCCCCCCACATGGCACCCATTATTAGTGAGTTATTACCATGCCTTTTTTCAAACACACACTACATATCCTAAAGTTGCTTAGTAATGAAAATACAGATTTATGTAACATCTAGTATCAAATAACATTTAGGGCACACTTTGGTATTGAAAGGTTTGGGGCACTAATAACTTTCAAGTGCATGTTAATATTGCCAGATAAGGTGTATACAATCTGTTGGGTCAAGTTCAGTCTTTTACCACTTTGCTTTTTTTGCCCGAGGAAAGTTAACTTTTAGGTACAACAGGATTTAATAGATGCATGCACTGAATTTTTGTTTCTTATTGTTCTGATAACTGTGATTTTTATTTCCACTTTCTTGGTCTCCTTTTATTAAAAGAAAAGGAAAAAAACCTGGCAGAGAGACAGCAAGCCCAGCTGGGACAGCAGGTGAGCTAAACTGTAGACTTCTTCCCAGTATCAGTTTGACACTGTATCAAACACTAAGTACAGTCATTAAAAAAATTCCTTCCTTCTATTTGTACAGAGTGAATAGCTGGTTAAAGACAGAGCTTAGYGCTGGAAACCATATTCTCGAAGAAAACAATATTTGGGAGAGCACAGTGAAGARAAGCAAGATATGACTGCAAGGCGCAGAGCTTCTCAGCTGGTATTGAATCCACATGCCTCTGGTGACTTCAGTGGGGCTACAAGTCCAATACAGAGGTTTGGCACTGGGACTGTAATAAACAGGTAAAACTCATCATATTAGTAAATGAGACTACAATACTACTTTCAATAAAGAAGTGGGAACTTCTCCATTGATTTTAATGGGAGGAGGTTCAAACCATGAAAGAACATATCAGCAGTAGAGCCAGCACACTATAAAAAAGCAGTCACATTCTGGAAAGCAAATGTAATGACACATTAATCCGTTTTTTTTGTGAAACAAATCAAGAGAGTAGGAAATAATTTGGCATTTTATTGGCAAAGGGGCAAAATCCTTCAGCGAAGCCATCACTTCATACAGGTGCAACCACAACGTAAGTTACCACCATGCCAAAATTACAGCTGAGGCAATGTCAACCCTTTTCATGGGTACATGGAAAACAGCTGATATGAGGAAAGAGGAAAATGGTATAGAGGAAAATCCGTAAACAGAAATTCTGTGGTGAGTGAAAGAGAGCAGTAACTCTGTCATAACTGATTATGTCCAAACATGGCACTAGGAATGGGAAAATTTACCACTTCTAACTTAAAGACAGTATTTGGAAAACTAATTTTCTTAAAAGAGATCTCATTATTGCCACTGCATTTATGATTTTTACTCCCTATCTAATTAGTCCATATCATACCTAACATTCTAAGTCATTTCTTGTTGAAAAACCCACCATTTTTGTCCTGTACCAACAGTTTGTGTAGATCTAGAAAGTGAAGAAAAGCCACTGGTCTGAACTCTCAAAATATGCTTGACCAATAGCTAGTACATCTTATTCTTAACTACCATTTGCCTTGAACTTATCATCCTTAGAAAGACAATCAGTCTTGACTGAAAGACTTACAATGATGCAAAGAAGCTATCACATCCTAACCTGAGTTATTACAAATATTACTTATGGGTACTGAAGAATTATCCACCTTATTTTTAAGCACAATTAATGTAGAATTGTATTCCGAATACTAGATTCCATTGAGAACACATGCACCAGTCTTCAAAGATAAGAAACAAAAAATACATCTGACAGAAAACATAGCCACCACCTGATCTACCAGAAGCATCTGGAAATCTAGCAAGTTCCTATTTATTGCACATCTACTTAAAAAAAGAGTAGACAAATCCCTCCAGTTGGTAAAGCCTACATGCTTTATTGACTTTCCTGTACTACGCAGAATAAAATACAGGCATATGTACATGTGCAAAAAAMCACAAAAAGCAGTTTATTTAACCAGAGAAGGCACTTTTCCTGTCAGTCGTGTACTTTTTGACATTATTATTTGAAAAGCACCTTTCTGAACTGCATTCTATGGATAGGTTGGAAATATTTGAAATGTCACATTTATTGTTTAGTTGGGATGGTCAACACAGATTCATGATTAAATGTAAATAAATTATTCATGGAATTTTCTTTCCATTTTACCATTTCTAATCAATACATCAACAGGAAGAACTTCAACTTGAGTTGGTGGAATGATTCCTGCATCCCATTGATCCTGATCAATATAGAAACCCACCCTTGTCAGCCACAAACAGGGCTTTAGCAGTCACGACTCTTATAAACTCCTCAACAATAAACATACAGAAAAAGAAATCTGTATTAAGTAGTAACCCAAAAACTGAGTATAGATTGGGCACGTATCAGAGATAATACTTAGTTAAATGCTGAACAATGTTGTGTCAGAAAGTTACTCAAGTCATCGAATTATTTTRGGGAATGTCCTTCACTGCAGTTCTCTCAGCGCTCAGCTTCAGTGTTGATCATCTTTTTCAGGCCTGCAACATATATKAAAATTTAGCAACTATTTTATGACAAAGTAGGAACCTCACACTCTTCTATAAACTTGTGAAAGTTGGAATAGTTCGGTAATTTCTCCTCCTCGGTCTCCACCCTGATTTGTAAACCAGCCAGCATAAACCAACATAACATTTCAGGCTAAACCAGTAAAAGAGTCAGTGAGCTACTCTTGGACTATTTCTTACCTGACCCAAATCTGGAAGTTAAATTCTCTGCCCTTACTAAAGAGATTGCTCAACCTTCTGCCATCATAAGGAAACCCAAAAAGAGGAAAGCTACACTTCCGAGTGTGGGTGGCTATCCTGTTCATATGAAGAATTGGCAGCAAGGGTTTTCTTTCTTTTACTCATTAGGATGCCAGATGGCCGCAAAAGATTTTTCATGGCAAGAATTTGTTAATTTAATTAATTTTTAAGACAATAAAATAAGAGGATGAAATAGCAGTGTGTTTATTGGTGTTCCACAGAAGTAGTAACTGCAACATCTACAGGCAGAGGAATACCATCAGGGTGTAAGTCCTAGTCCCAAACACTCAGACACATTATCCCCACCCAAGAATGCAACTAACAGTCTTCAGAATCAAAAGTGTGTTTTTCTATTTGTAAGCCTTTTCCTTTGCCCCTTGTGGGCTACCGTGACTATCTGTGAGACATTCTCCATTTTGGTGTCTAGTGGTCATGAAGTAAATGTAAGTTTTGAGTAGAGAGAAAACACAAGCTAAGACTCTTAAGTGAACTATCTACCACCAAACTATTACATCTATTGGGTTTTGTATTTTTTCTATTTTTCTTCTTTTAAGATTGATGTTTCTAATTATTTCTTTGTCAAAGAGAATTTAATTTCCCTGTTCCCCAACTTCACCAGATTTCCATCCTTCACATAGGTGTTTTCAACTGCCATCTGAAGCCTTTGGCAAGCAATATATTAGTGAAACTTTCTAATAATTACATTAAGTAATAAGTTTTTCAAGACCCTCTGAATGCATATAATTAACACAAGGGTGTGGAAAATAAAAATCATGCTAACAGATAAGAAAGTATTATTTTAACATGAAAAGAACTCTTAGAACAAATAACTCAGAGCAGAGACACTCAGTTCACATTGAAGAAGATACCCAGCAAGTAGTAATGATGGAAAAAAAATGGTATAAAAKGCAAATGCAAATTCAATGCAAGTTTACAAAGTTATATGGCTGTAGCAGAGGCAAATATAGCTCTGAACTACATACACAGGAAAAGAAATGTTCTTTTTCTTTTTATCTCCCGGAGTTTTCCATGGTCCTACCCACCTTGTCCTTGGAAGTTACTGACAAATTGGAGGGAATTCATAGGCAAGTATGTAAATTGTCCAAGGTTTTATAGCAGTTGATTTAAAATGAATGTGTGAACCTCAGAAGGTTAGGTGCTAAGCAAAGGGAGAACATAGTAACAACATACATATATTTTAAAGTCCTAAACACTGAAGTTGTAACAGAATTATTTAGGATGGTATTCGTAGTTTAAGTGGAGGAGTAGGATGGCAGCAGGAAAGTGAGAATTCAGGCAAAATTAACCGAGAGACCTATTTAACCACAGAATAGCTTACAAAAGAAAGTAAAGGAAGCTTCAGGATTCCAAATATTTAAATGGGGCAGCCTAATCTATTCAGAGTTATTTTTCAGAGAATAATTTWATTTTTTCAAGGGAATAAATTAGATCACTGGTGTTTAACCATTCCGGCTGGGTAAGTCACATCTTCTTTTATCAACATTTGGAGACACATATGCCTTACCATAAAAGACTTGCTTCACATGTTCAATTAGTTTATAGGTGGAGAGCTCCCAGAAAGCAGCAAAGGTACTGCACATCTGTGAATCATCTGAACTGCACATGTATTACTTCCACATACCTGATTCCTGGATTCATGCCGGTCTTGGAACCAGCATAATTAGTGCACATACGTTACCCCACACAAGTCCACCCAGGAGTCTCTGGGAGTTCTTAGTTGGCTGTCAAAGATGATGCCTGAGAATGGGCTACTTCTACTATTAACAGTTGGACAGATTACTCCTGGTTGCCTTTTTCTTCCCAAGGCAACTTGGGGGTATACATGCTTTGAGAGCAACCTCAACTACTTCCTAGCCACCATCTTTCTTGAAGAAAGACCTTATCCTCCCAGCTCTAATGAGAGGAACATTGTTATTGCTGCAGTAGATCAGTTGAAATATTTTTTTTTTTTTGCAATAACTATCATCAGATTTACATATATCTCTCAGAAGCTGTATCTTGTCAAATCTGTCTGCTAATGAGACCATTGTTGTTTATTTCCTGTATGCTGTCTTTTTCATTTACTAAACCGATAAAAGCAATTGGCAAAGAGCAGACAGAACAAAGATAATGCAACAGTAGAGAAGGTAACCATAATTTATAGGTATTATTTACCAATTTACCACAAAAATCTTTTAAGTGAAATATCAACTGAAATTTTGCCTTGGAGATAGTTGAAAATAGTCCCTGAAGACAAAGGGGTAAGAAATTGTTTATAAGAGTTGGTTCTCAGCAGAGGTTTTGGGAAGGAAATAAACATTCTTCACCRGTTGCACAGTATATTGCCTTAGGCAGAGTACATTGATACTAAAACAGTTTGTCTTATTATTCATCTCTGTTCATTTCTGCAGTTGGTTTTGGTGTTGACATGAAAATAAATGAATAACAGAGTATCTAAACAAATGTTTTGTCTAATGGAGATCTTATAAATGACATGCCAGTTACATAAAATGTCAGATTCTCTTCTGTCGCTGTGTTTTGCATCAAAATAAAGTATGTGATTTATGAGGAAAACAATTAAATACAACCAAAAGAGCATGGAATGACTCTCTCTAAATTCCACAGAGCTTCAAAATGGATTTTTTCTTAAGAAGAAATAAAAGTTACTGAYGAAAAAAATTTTAACCTCGGAAAGCCCATGGGGATATTAAGAAACTTACACTACTCTGAAAAGAAAGACCTAGTGGAAGCTCCACAAAGCATTTACAGAGGGGGATGGCAAAGCAAGAAAATCCAAAAAAAGACATACAGAGTAGATGTAGATTAGATTACAATAATGTAATCCATTAATATTTTGCACACAAGACTRCAATTCCCCCAAACATACAATTATAGATACAAAAAGTTTCAAAGTGACCAGTATTTCTATCACCTAACTTACAGATTTCTTATGGTGTCAACAGAAGGAAAGAGAGACTATCACAAAGAATGATTAAAAGCATCTAAGTGAGTTTTCTGCCCTGAATTCTTCAGTGAAGTCTAGAGAAGGACTTGCAGGAGCATGAATTTGCAATGTCTAGTCCTATGTATCTCTCCTCTTGCTACAGCTAGGAGAGTAAGCACCCATGTCTTTTCATACAGGGTCCTAAACATCTTGTGGAATGCTTTTAACTTCAAATATTCAATAGACTTGAAGTGGAATGGTACAAATTCCTGCACTATGTCTTGCTGACTGCTCTTCCCAGGTCTTCATTTCTGACTGGTCACCAGCTGGTCTTTCCCACCAATGAGTATGAATATTACAGATGCTCCCAGAATCCTACTCCATCGTGACAGCCCATGGTGCAGCTTATCCACTGATTAATCACTGCCTCAGAATGCAGTTCTAATTCCTCCTCTCTTCCAGGGACTCACGCTTGCCCAGACACATGACTACACTGCACACTGCATGTGTTATAAAAAATGTCACAAAACTTGGTGCCTACAGTTAGAAGGCCTGAATTCCTGCTGTGAGAACACAAAGGAAATCCGTTTGTTTGACAAAACTATGACATCTACAGACCCATTTGGTTTGTGCCACTCAATGCAAAGCATACATTTTATTCCGATCAGTTCCTTTCAGATTCTTTAAAGGAAGGGGACAAGTAGACCACTGGACCAAGTCAGGAAAACATTCTGGACCAAGTCAGGAAATGAGGTCAAGTGGCGGGATGCTGAAAACTCTTCTTGGGATGAAACAAAGATCGTTGATCAATACTTTTGTTGGGGCACATATCCTAGGTTCAAATGTGACTCGATTTCAAACATCTGGCGTTAGGGCCCTGACTGGCCTCACTTGGGCTGTCACCCTTAASTCCTGCCCATAGGCCCAGGAGCCCCAGCTCAGGCCTGTGCCTCCACGAGCTGTGTCATAGGGTACCTGTCTCCACATCTGACCAGGGACRCTGTTGATTCGGACTCAGACCTGTGGACCCAGTTCCTGGCTTAATCTTGGACCAGCCTGGGGATCACTGGATTGTGTCTGATCCTAGTTAGCATTACCAAATCTGACCCTGACCCTGACTCACGCTCCTGGCTTCACCCTGGCCTGCCTTGTCACCATGGACTTGCATGATGATCTGGACTCTTGGATGATCCGAGCTGCCATCCCTAGGCCTGCCTTGCTCCCTTGCTTGGAGGCAGTGGGATGGCGCTGGCAAGGCCCCTGTCCTGCTGGCCATGGCTCCCAGCTACCCAGCTCTTTGGGAGCAGTTGACYCTCACTTGCATCCTCATGCCTGGCCTTGGAAGAGTCATCCAGTCTTCCCAGCATAAATGCCTAAGTTCCACTTGGTTCAGGCTCCACTCACGATGTTAAAAGCAAGGTGCTCTTTGCACAATTGGACAATAGTAACTGTATTGTTCTCCCCCGTGCTCTACACCCTGCTTGCCATACACAGAATTGCATTCTGTATAGAAAATTTACCTCCATGTTAAACTTGAGGGGGCTCGATGCCTCATCTTCTGTGTTTCAAGAGAACTCTCCTCAACCAAATTGTTCAAAATTTTCCATGTCTACCTTGGAGCTGAGTCAATGTACAAGCACGAATGAGAAAGTCACCAGACCAGAAGGACAGAGGAGCGGATGACCAGCAGTCCCCTTGGAAGGGGCACATGTGGGGTCCCACACCCAATTCCCCAGAACAAACAGTGCATTAGGCCATCTCTAGATAAAAGAAATGGAAGCAGTCCAGAGATGAGAYACCATCTGTGCTCCCTGTTCCACTCATATTCTAATAGCTAGATGAAGATGAAGGTTGCTTTTGCCTTTTTTCTTCCTTTTCCAAGGCATTTGCATTCATAACCACACAGCCAACCAGTTTCAAATGTCTTCAGCCTCAAGAAGAGSCGAGTTCCCTAGGCAGTACAATATTATGAAGGAGACTCTCCAGTGACTTGGGTAGAGTTTGAGTACCCCTGTGCTATGAAGGGTTAACGTGCTTATTTTAAGACAGATGCTATTTAGAAACTACAGAGATGAATTTATAATTAATTGATAAGTAACATGCTAACTTAATAAGCTGAACAACTGGAGAAAAATGAGTGCAGGAAATGTCTGTCTTACACATTTTAAATAACACTTTTTTAACTCTAAACTGTATTTGCATTCAAAGACACATGACTTGTGTTACAAAAATACAAGGTAGAACCCCTCCACACACTAATAGAGTCATCTGAAACTAACTACTTCTCAAAGAAAAAAGAATCTTGAATTAAGAAGGGTATGAATTATAAACTAATGCATTCCCAGTTGTTTTAAAAATTTGTCAAATAAAAGAAGAATTATACCAAACTAAGATATGGGTAAATTGCTGGCAGTTATACCTACCAGTGAGTTAAAACAAAGCAAAACAAAATCTAAAAAGCCAAATTTAGAGGAATTTTTAATCACAAAGTCAAAATATGGATTTGTTTACCTGAGGAAATTGAGGCATATTCTACTACAACCACTCAATAATAATTCTACCTATGCAGTTTTTAGAAACATGATGATTTTATTCTTAAGTAATTTCTAAGAAGATTCATTTATTCTAGAATCATATTGACCAAAGGGCTYTAACTAAATTTTCACTGAGCAGCTGCAAAAGAATACTTAATGTCAAATAACTATGCTGTATATACAAATAAACAGACCTTAGAATAACTGTGGGATTTTGTGTCTACCAGAAAAAAAAATCATGGTTGTGTATTCTTACTATGTAAGAAAGCATATTTGAACTGATTTAAGTAGTTTAAATTTCTAATGTTCAGTCATGAGACTTCTCTTTGATTGAACTACTTATGGGATCATTGATAGCCCCATAAATCGTAAGCACATTAAAACCCTGCTCACAAACTGAATAAAAATCTGGATGGAAGAGGCCAGATTACAAGTTTCATTTTAATATAAAATTGTTACTTTAGAATTCCATAGAATCAGAATAAATACAATGTTGAACCTTATTGTTTTAAGTAATTTGATTTACTAAGAGACCTGATAGAAACTAAAAAAAAAATCTTTATTTTACTTCATATTGCTTTTATTTAACTTTAAACTCTGCTTTGAATTCATAGAATTCCAAATTTCTTAAGTTGCAAAGCAAGTAAAAATTCAATAAATTAATAAGAAACACGTTATGGATAATTGCCTAATTAAAATTCCTGAAGCAGTATGGGTGTTTTGTACTGCACTTACCCTAATATTCGCCCATTGCACATGTGTTCATTAATCTTCTTTTATTTGATTCTGCAGTTTCTCTCTTTTTGTGGGTTATATATTACAAAAATAATATTGCTAGTGCTCATTTACATAATCCGAATATACTGTATTCCCATGATTTGTGCATTTTTCTTCTCTAGCTTGATAAGGTTATTAAAATTATAGGCCAGAAAATGGCATGATGACTGGCAAAGAGTGTTTTCTGAAAGACTCTGTGCTGGTTAGAACTGAAATTACCATTTGTTTCAAAATGTTCCAGGGAATGATTGCCCACYGAGATAATATAAGTTAAGTAAAGAAAACTTCAAACAAAGTTTAACGACGAAGTTGTATCGTGTACTTAAGGGAAATTCAATGTATTTAATACAGTGCCCTGTGCTGCAGAGTGCAATACTAGTCTCTTTAAACAGCTTTTTCTTCRTATTTTTCTAACAGTACCATAAAAAATCATTGTTACAATTCATCATTCCAAACCGTCAAGGCTAGCATTTTATAGAAGCACAAGTAATTATAAGGAAAGGATATGTTATAGAAATAATAAAACCCCAGCATAAAGGTCAAGCTATGTGAAATAAAAAGCTTTTATTAAAGAACTTCTAGTTCTGACCTAGAGACCCACAAAATCATTATGATCATCCCTACCTCTGTTAAAATTAAATGGTTAGGTCAAGAAACATATTCTAATATCTTCAGCATAACTTTTACTTAGAATGCACTCTTGAGAGATCAAATCATAGCAATATCATGGGGATATGTGTACAGAATATCAGTATTTATGTAGCAAGTGCACCCAGTCTATCTCTGACTTTATTTTACTCTTTCTTGTGCTTCTGGTTCTTTACTTTTAAGAATAATTTGGGGCAACATTTAATTTAGTCTTAGACTAAAAATTATTGAAACAAATTCACTCTGGATTAACCTTTTTATATACTGTTACTAGAGCAGTTAGAAGTTCCAACTTTGTCAAACTGAATATTATAAARTCTTGTAAAAACCGCAATAACTGTACCAAAGAGTACCCATCTTAGACAGGAGGTGATAAGTTAATGATGGGCCCAAAAGGCAGAGAACATAAAATAACAGCGAGAGGATTATGGACAGCAATTGCTCAGTGACCATTCATAACCGGTCTGCAAAACAGCATGTGACCAATAAAAAAAGATTCAAATGTGTATTTGAAGAGAACACAAATGAACACAGTTCTCTGACTACAAAGGACAACTCATTGACAGCTCACTGTAATATATTCTACATGATTTTACTGCCTTCCAATGTTAACTCTCGCGCAAAGTATTTTCAGACTTTTTTCTTAGCTATTATTTTAGCTTCACTTATTTCACAGTAAAAGGCAAGGGAAAAATATTTGCAATTTAAGCTATAAAATCTAAGACACTTGTAACAGGAAAGAATCATTCAAACATGACGGAAGATGCTGAACGAGATGGAAGCACATGGATAAGTGAATAACTATGAACTTGTAGTCACTTTTTTGCTAAGCTCCTGGAAGAGCAATATTGTTTTAGGAAGTCAGTTGGACGTCAATGAAGCGCACACTGAYCTATAATGGATGTGGAACACTCTAAGGCTGGGATTTTTTGAACATTGCCTAAAAGGTTCAACAGTTGATGAAATCAATGGGAATTCTACGTSTCATACTCAGAAGTGGATTTGAAAACCTTTACTTTAAGTGCACTTTTCAACTGGAAATATGAACCATTTATATGATGGAGAATGAAAGTCTTTCCATGTTCTCCTATAGACCTCCCAGGCACTGACGAGAACATCCTTCCATATTCTCCCCTCCCCTGCATCCACTTCATCCTTCTTCTCCATTCATAAACACTCTTTTTCAGCATAACCTCCATGTTTTTTCTGTTTTCTCCATCTTTTTATCTCTGTTGCTTATTGTATTCATTAACAGGTGAGCATAKATTTTTATTGAACATGCATGTATAAAAAATAACACTAAAAAAACTTTTTAAAGTCATATGCAAAAGTGAGAGCGTGCTAGAAATAAGCTTGCCCATGCAACCTCAACTGATTTATCTTGGGCATATGCATTTTGATACAGGCTTTAATTACATGATCACAAACTTTTTTCCATAGYACCCCAGTCATTTCAGTGCTCAGATTGGATGGTGTTTACTTAATGAACAGCTGTTCGGTATTTACTTCATTGTTCAATACACGGTCCCATTGTTCAATGGATGGCCTCATGCCATCTTTGTTGCACACTATTCAAACTCTTCTCTAAAGACATTTATTAACTTCCCCATGAGTTTCCTTTTATGATGCTCATCAGTATAGTTTTGAAAGCTTTACAAATACTAATTACATCCACGATATCCACGTGAGATGATGGGTTTTATGCACATCCTATAAATGCGGAACTGAAGCAGGGAGATTACAGTTAATAATATCCATGAATTTTAAGTATCCAGTCTGAAATATCTTGGGTTTGATTTACAGCTCCCATTAACCTAAGTTGCAGCTGGGAGTCTTCAGCACTTCTTCAAATTTGTTTCCACAATTTGAGGCTGGGTACCAAGAAAATGAAGCACATTCTGTAGTAGCAATCTATGCAAAGTTTGTTTTAAGTTACTTTCCCAATATTACATATCTAGATCTGAKATGGGAAGAGGATTCAATTGTCTAGACTAACATACACATCTTCATTATGAGGCTCTCCCTTTCTCTTACTGCTTCTTACTTCTCTTAATCTAGCTTCAGCTTTACATTCCTTCCCACTTCTGCAACAAATGGGTGATGAAGACAGCCTTATCTGTGATACAAACTCCAGAGAGATAATCTCCATCCTCTTATCAGGATAGAGATCCTAGAAGTAAAAACATAGAGATCTCTAACTAAAAGTTGTGCCATGGTACATAGGCAAGCCTCTAAAGTAGAATTTCCTACTCTTTGATGCCCTAAATTTTCAATCCTAATAATGTCTCACTTCCCACTTCCAGTTTTCCCTATTATTGACTCTTTGCCCAGGTAATCTCAATTTCCTCTCTCTAGTTTTCTGTTTTCCTTTAGCTCTCCCCTATATCCCTGAGTCCTTGTTTCTCTAGATATATTGTTTCAGTCCAACCCTTTTCTTTCTCAGATTCAGCTTTTGTTTCTATTGCATCTAAACACCCGGTTCCTTCTTTATCTTTTTGTGATAGAAGAAGAGCTATAGTTGAAAACAGATAATTGTTATAAAGAATATAAGGCAAGACCAGTTCCCTGCTCTTGTTTTAGTGTCCATATAAGCCAGAAAGTCCATCTTTGTCTCTGTCACTGTGAGCTAGGGCACACTCAGTCTCTTGGTGGGAGACGGTGCCCACTGAGCAGAGAAAGATCTAGGGACACTGAGATACCTGAGGATGCTTTGGAGTTTTTAATCCATAACACTTACGGGTTTTTATCTGCATCTTCACCGAAGTAGCAAAAAAAAAACCACAAAAGGCATAGCTTTTCTTGCCAAACCAACCCCCTGAAAATTTTCATTTTTCTTTCCCTAGGTTTAGAAGCACTGGCACATTTCAAAGCAAGGATTTCAAGAACTTCAGTGACATGGGCAAAGATACATATTTTTTCCTTGCATCATTCCTAGAAATGGCAGAACTATTTCGGCTGGAGCTTTCCAGAAAAGTACAGCCTGGGACAGCTACTTGGCATGGAAAACTTCAGTCAAAACAGTTACAGTTTGGCACTATTATAAGTAGACGAAATCAAGGTTTCATAATAGGAAGCATTAGGTAATTTTAATAATAGGCAGTTCTATCACCTATAAAACCTTTAAACATAACGAAATATTATGTGTGCAAACAAATATCAAGAAAAGTCCTATTAAAAAGTGTCCTAGTGAAAAGGAGAAAAAACATGCAAAAATATGAAATATCACATCCTGACCCTCAAAAATAAAGACATATATACTTCTCCACCTTAACACAGCCAGTGTCTTGAGCTTTCTTCACCTCAGTCCAAAAACAGAAGAACACAAAACATAACTTTAATCTGCCAGGAAAAAAAGAAAAGTAAATATTAAGTTAGAGTCCTTGAGCTTCCTTGCTTCCCTGTATTAAAGCATGGCTAGCCTAGGGCCTAACCTCTGACTTTCTTCTGCCTGCTTTAATGTAGCATAATGAATCTCCATATAATGTATTTTCATTTTCTCTGTGTACTACAAGCTGGTGAAGCCTCTTTTTTCATCTCTCTCTCTCATTCTCCCATTGTGTCAATACCCAAAATATTGAAGAATATCTGATTGCCCTCGATTCCAGCCTCGTGGGCCAGGATTTACTTAAAAACTTACTTAAAAACTTTAAAATGTCTTTTACTGACTTTTTAACAATTTTGTTACAAAACGCTGTCCTGGAATGAAATACAGTAGTGATATTCAAGGAATATCAGTTTGGAGTGCTTAAGATAGTTAAAAATCACATTTATTCAATAGTTCCTAGTTTTTAAAGACAAAGAGGGTGTTATGACTGCCTAATCTGTCTTGCATAACATACTATGAGTCTCCCACAATAATTTCTGCATTACTCACACAATTTTTTTATTTGCTACGGAACATGATCAGAATCATATTCACTCTGGATTTAAAATTTTCATGTAATGGCAAATACACCACGTCTTTGGAATGGTGGATTTAGTCAAGAAAAATAGACGATCCAGCACTAGCCCTACATTGGAAGAAAACCCACAAAGTCTTTTCTGTTGTACTGAGTGCAGCAAAGYATTGACATGAATAAAACTGATCACAGGCTATGCGGATAGTTCAGAATTCATATCAACTAGCAGAAAATCCCCAGGATGAAAAGAGTTATCTAAATTAAAGGGTTATATAGATATATACAATACAATATAACTTGTAAATATTGCTTCTATTGTTTACCATAATCCCAGGCAGTAAACTCACAGGACCTTGCTGGTTTAAATAAAATGCAAGAAGGAAACTGACTGAAGGATACATTTTAATAGCCCTCTGTCAGAGAGAGTTAACACACTTGCACCTCTAACAACAGCATTTTTATTAAATCTTTATTATGTTGTATTAAAAAAAGTCCCCTTAGCCCTCAGGTAGTTGGTTGATGCTGAGTTTTCAAATGAAATATTTATGAAGTTCTTTGTTTAGAAGTTTAATTGTATCTTTAAATGACTTTCATATGTTTATATGCTTTACCCTCCAATATAAATGCCATATGATGCTCTATCATACTGTCCGGAATAGTCATTATGCATTTCACCATCACAACTGTTACATAACAATAAGCAGAAAAAAAGGACAAAAGGATAACTAAGTTAAACCAGATCCTATACATACTTATTTTGTTGGTAACACAGATCGTATCACCAGCAAAATGTGCTTCTAATCATGTAACATAGCATAGTACTGTAATACTTTCCATATTTAAACTTTTGGTCAATGTATAGTACTATAAAAGATACTAAAACGTACTCTGCACTGACCTTTCAATTTCTCTGCTGTGGGCAGGGGAAGGAGAAGACTCTTATGGATAAAGAACAGGGGTGGAATGAGGAGACCTAAGGTCTATTCCTTAAATGAAATTCAGTTTTGCTTTTATAAGGGCTATAGAGATCCATCACTCTTGTGGTACAACATTTAAAGGAAAAGCATGGTTTAGAAGATTTATTATCTTTCCAAGTAAYGGATGACAATTTTGAAATCACCTTCCTGATTTAGGAAAACACATTAGAGATCCACGTCACTTCATGTGAAAGCGGTGCTGCATTAATTCTGATCCCACTGTCTTGTACAAGGCTCTGTGGGTGTTTCCTGTACAGCAGATTTTGGACATCTGCTCCAGGCAGTCTCTATGGTTAGCCTTCAAGGGGTTTAGGCCAGCTAGATGACATGATAGGAGATCCCAAATAAAGTTGTCCACAGTTTTACACATGCAAGACACTCACCCATCCACCTGTGTAGCCCTTTTCTGACCCACAGCTAGGGAGTGGTATGATGAAACCATCTCAGTTTTGTTGTGAAAAGTGACAYCCTTCCCCATGCCCTGGGGAGGCTGGAGAATCATCACAGGCAGAAAGYAGGGGAAAGAAAAAGATATGAGAGAAACTTGAAGGAATAAAGGAAATTGTGGATTCATTAGCTGGGATACTTGCTTTGGTAGTTGTCAGAGGGGATGGTGAAGGATATGGTATCTATGGTTTATATTAACCATACATCACTATTATACAGTTATAGGTATTAATACATTATGTTAGCTCACAATGCTACTTGAATACACTCTGCAGAGTTCTTATTTGTTGTTCAAATTAAACCCTACATTAAAACCCTTTGAGGGGAGTATCAGTTCACAGCTCATGAAAGCCATTAGTTTTGCAAAGCCAGCATAAAAATCCCTGTTGATCCAGAAGACTGTCAGTGTATAACTGAATAAGATTCCTTGTCTTTCTAAAATAGCAAATACTGTCTTGCTAAATTTGTTCTCTTAATGACAATTTTCATTGGAACAAAYGGTCCCTAAAATCTGTCTTCCCCATATAAGGATCCTATTCCAGTTATTATACTAACAGCAAACATCATCTGGGAAATAATCTCACTTATCATTTAAGGTAGAAAACAGTATTTTCCTATGTAATACATTAGAATAAAGTCTATGTGAAACAGGAAAAGCTCTGGAAAGTACCTATGGGGACCATTGATTTCAGAAATGGAATTAAGGAGGGCTAATTCTTTTTTTAAAGCTGCTGCTAGTTTATCGCAAAGTCCACTTGAAAGAACTGACAATTTTGCAAGTTTTTATAAAATTGCTCCAGCAACATGTATGTAATTTTGATGTTAATTGCATGTTAATTGCATTAGCTGAAAATTAATGGAACTCTTCTCATCAAAACGCCTATTTAGGAAAGACAAACTTTTAGCCAGACATGATCAAACTTGGTAACCTTTCATGTCACACCAAAAAACCTAACTGCAAGTTTTTTCAATATTTTGTAGTGTAAACAACATTTTCTGCTATAATTTTACCCCCAAATGACAAAAGTATTTCACCACTTTCAGTAACTAGTTAGTTAAATGTATCACACATAAAAGAGATATTTTTTCCCTATTTTGTTCTCATACAAAGGCTGGATTTTATTCTAGTCTCATTAATACAATTCTATTTATTTCACAGTCATTACTTATTAACACAAATGGGAAGAGAAACAGAGCCATTAAATCAGAGTTTCCTCTTTTTTCCTTGATGCAACCTGATGCTTTTYGGTTTACCATGGAATGGTTGCATGGTGAGAGAGACAGATTTGCTTGTGTTTTTAATAATGTGTTCTCTCCAGAGAGAGTCAATATTTGTCCTGCCCAGTTTGGCTGGCTTCACTTTAAAAATCCTTATTTCTGGTTTAAAAAGATTGGAGATGGTGGAGAACACATTCATTAGGACATTGCTACCATTGGGGAGATGTGACTGAGAGGAACATCGATTTTCATCAGAGGGAATTATATTATGTGACTTCTTTTGCAAAGTGAGCAAGTTCTGTCCTAAAACTAAATGAAGCCCTTTACATCCACTGGAATGTCATCCAAGAACGTGATACTTAAAACCTTTCAATTCTCTGTGTCAGACTTCATGACCATTTCATCCTAATTTGTTCCTCGGCCAACACTGTCCAATAGCCATTCCTTGCGGGTATTCATCCCTTTCTGATACACTACTAGACAGCAAGCGTGTACCCCTTGCTTCTATTTCCTGCACTGAATTAAGCTTGGTACTTCCATCTCATCTGATAAGAATTTAATTCCCCTTATTGTGCTGGACTTCCCTGCTTTCTTGAAAATGCTTACCAGAACAGTACACGCTATTCCAGATAAGGTCTTATCAGAGAGCTGTATCAGGACAAATAGACTATCTTTATGGAAGAACTGTTTTGGAAGTATTTCAATTGAAATTTAATGGAAATACCATTAAGCTTTGTTTGGCTTTGTAAAAGGTGATACAAAATACTCTGAATCAGTGCAGCTGAAAAAATACAGTCCTCAGTGATGCTCACTGAGAAAAAAAAAAATCCCTTTTGAGATGACTTGGTTAATTATTTTGCTTATTTGTGATCCAAAATGAAAAGAAAAAGCAAAAAGCACTGTCATTACTCATTATGTACACAATTTATCACAGAATACAGTTCTGTCCTCTGCTTATTAAGCCTCTCCCAGACATTCTTGTGTTCTGGGCTTCTGAAAAAGCCTTAAGTAAAACTGATGCTACCTAACTGACTCACTGCAGTCTTCTGCAAACCTCTGAGCTCACTGCTGTTTTTTCACCAGTATTTCGAAGCTGATTTGGGATTTCAAATATTTCATGCACTGCATGAAACAAAAGAACTTGATTATTCATGCATCACATGGGTTACTCTCTTTTTTATTATGAAAAAAAATTTAACAATTTGTACTTCTTGTTATATTTCATTGTTCTCAGGCAGGAGTCTACCCTGCTGACCTCTCCAGTGCAGTTAGTGAAATATTATACATGGCATGAATGGGTGAGCAAATGTACCACATGAGAATGCGAAGGATCGTTTTGCCTTATATTTCTTTCTCCTTCTCTGACTGATCTCTCCTTTGAGAAACTCTTACGGGCATTTGCTGGTGCAGTTGCAGTCCTCTGCTGTCCCAATAGCATGTAGATCTGTCAAAAAGATCCAGGTGGGTTGTGTTGATATTAGCTCAAGAGACAAAGGCTAATTGCCCAGTGATCCTTGGAAGCCATCTGGAGGGAGTCAGCTCCAGCAGTTAGCCAGGAGTGGTGGACAGGAACAGCCCACAGGAGTTTCTCAAAGGAGAGATCAGTCGGAGAAGGAGTCTGCAGCTGTAGAGCAGGGAGGTGCTCTGTTATTGCTCGCTCTTTCTTTTTTTTTTTCTTTTGAAATAAAGTRGATTATTATTCCTTTAAGTAAATCAGGCTCACCCATGTTAGCCTTTTGGTTCAGCTCCGAGTATTACGTTGGAGCCCTATGCTGAAAATAAGGCTGTGATTTTCAAAAAGCCTAAGGAACTTGGACAGACAGAACTCAATTAAAAGCTGGGATATTTTATGTTGGCATGTTTTGAGTGATTTTTACAGTCGTGCAGATGAAACAGAATCTGAGTTTGCAGTGAGACCTATGTAATAGCYGAACCACATTCCCATTCCTCTGGGCTGCTGCTTCTCCTTTGTACTGCAGAGAACAAACAAWAGGGAAGGATCAGGCTGTGCTCTATCAGGCAATGTTCTTCTTCACTCTCTTCCTTCTCCCTCCTTTTCTCCTGTGCCATTTTAAGAATGAGAGGGAAGGTAATCCTCACACCACGTCCAGGGTGAAACAGTCACAACCCAGTTTTTGCCCATGGTAGACAGGAAAGGTTCAGTGACAAATCATGAAGTCACAGGCCGAGATCACGCCTGTGGGCATGTTCAAGCAGGCTTACGGGCTTTCCTCACCACAAAGTCCTTGGCCATACCCTACCACCCGCCCCAGGGAAGCCTTGCTCAGCAGCGCGGCCCCGCCACGCCACACCGCTCCGATGCACCATCTCGGCGGCGTGTATTTCTTCAGGAACAGCTTTGCACGAATGGATGCTGGAATCTGAACCTGAACTAACACCAGAAAGTAGAGGTGGTATCGGGTATTGGTGAATTGCTATTAGTAGTAGTAAATAAAATGTAAACATAGGTAGCTTGACTTTACAGTGCCTCTGTCTACTGTAAGAACTTATCCTGGGTGTAGGCGTATGGATGGCACAACAGGCTCCCCCACGGGAGGTRACACTAACAGCTAGCAATGGCTATTAAATTTCTAGCTTCTTAGCAAAAAGGCAATTAACTTTACTAGTCACACTTTTCCCCTCATTTTTGCAAGCCCCAAACCCCTCCCCTGTCCCCAAAGTCCTAATCTTTTTATCTGGGGGGAAAAAAAAAGAAATAGAGAGGAAGAATATTTTTCTGATGGGTTTGTACAGTTAAAAATCATAAACAGTAAAGAAATCTACGTGCTAAGGTTCCAACAGAAACAGAGACTTGGCTGACTTCTGTAATCTGAACTTTGCATTAATTAAGTGTTTTGAATTTGATTAGAATAAATTAGCCATCCAGCATTTGCCCCTTTCCAGCCATTTTAAAAATCCTATCCAAGATGATCCGAGATCCTAACTAGAGGAACGAGAAGAGAGAGAGGAGGATGGGGAGTTGAGGGCGGAAAGATAAGTAGGGACCAAATAGAAAAAACAGTTGCCATCTGCCTAGGATTTGCATTTGGATTGTGTATCTCTTACCTTGTGAGAGCTGCRCTGACAACACTCCCATCTTAATCCTGAATTCACATATTTTATGCATGTATTTTTTCATTGGAACATACTTGTTTTATGAAACTAAGAAACATCAAATAAACATGGTAACAATTATCGGTGCTTTGTTCCTGCTTTTGTTGGATCTTGGAGAGGCACTTGACAACCCAGACCAGGGCTACTTTGACAATGTTTGAAGAACCAGTTCAGCCATAGGTTGATGTCAACTGCACTAATCAGAACTCTATCAGTCGATAACTGTATTCATATGTTGCACTACACTACTCAGATATGCGTGGCAAGTTCCATGGGACACACAGGCTATTCGACATTAGCTTTCTTTTCTAGACAGTTTATTTTTAAACTATTAATTCAGCTGTGGTGTCACTCTAATTTTTCCTTCAAATACAGATTCACCAGTTCCTGATAACGCGCATAGAAGCGTGACCGCCTCACTCATTTTGAAACCTTGGAGAAGAGTTCATTTTTACAACACCATAGCCTTGTAAGAACACAGAAGCAGGAGGAACATACCTGGAGTTCAGCTCCTACTTCAGCTACAGAGAGCCTGAATCCTCAGCTCCCATTTCCCAGTGCTCTGAACAGCAGGCTATGCACCATGCTTTGTTTGTGCAAGCATGCAAGCATGTACACAGAGAGAGGAAAGGGGGAAGGTGTTGAAATCTGTTCTGTGCCGCAGCCAAGAATTCAAGATTCATGGGGCCAGACAGACACTTAACCAAGTCCGATTGTGTAATCCGCCAGGCRACCCACAGTCCTGGGAAGCAGAAGCAGAAGCTGCTGATCTGAATTCCCCATCTTCTCCCTYGACTTTGTATTTTAAGTGTAGCTGTGGCTGTCATGCTCCATACTGGAGTTAACATTGCCTATGCATCAGGCGGCTCGGGCGCCGTGCATTGTTTTCTTGTGTAAAAGCTATACGGCCTTCTGAGGACATGGTTTCAAAACATTCAGCTGCAGCAAAAGGTGCCTTAAAGCACATGCTGCAGCAGAACTGTAGACACTTAAAGCTTTTACCAGAATATTTAGGACCCCATAACAATCCTGGTTATTATTCTTGGATTTAGATGTTTCAGATCAGCTGCGTTCCGGGCAACTTTGTGTTATTCTGGATCTCATCTTAGACATCCACAACTAAACAGACCTTTAGCTCCTGCTGTTAACTCCTGCGGTACCCCAGTGCTTTAGGTTTTCTATTGAGTTGAGCAGAGAGATGTCTGAACTGAGTTCAGTAGTTTCATTACATGTGCCACATGTTCAGGAATTTAAACATTGATTTAAAAATTGGGTATGTTGAAATATTTCACTTGTCTTTTGATCATCTAGATTATTTTTCCAAGTGCTATACGTAGCTTGAAAAGCAATTTTATGCTAAAAACTGCTGCTTTTTTAATGCAGAATTGAAACAGAGAACCTGCAAACAGTTTCCTTTCCAAAAAAATGGTGTTGTCAGAAAATTGCTATTCAGTTGCATTAGGATCTTAGTCCTGATGGAGTTTTATCACTTGAAGATTCATCTCATGGGAAGCAGAAGACCCATGTTAGCAGGGGAAACAGAGTATGMTGAGCAGAAACTGGTAATAACATGTCTGTTGATCCGGCAGCGTGAGTCCCACCTTGGCCCCTCCAATACTGTTGTGATAGTGGYAGAAGGAACAAGGTTTCTTCCAGGTTTCTGACTCAGCCATGTCCCTTTCCCCTCTGCATGGACCTGGAGCCTGCAGCCAAAGTCTATGGTCCCAGGCATCACAAACAACACACGCCGTTTAGTTTCTATAAAATTATCTGGAGTTACTACTTCATATTGTAAAATATATTTCTTTTTATACCACCATGCCTATGACATGGCATGGTCCTAACTACAGTCTTTCTCCTGGCCCAAGGCTTATGTATCAGCAAAGCTACATTTTGCTCGGTAAGCCTTATTCTGTTGTATCTCACTTGGAACTTTGTTTGCAAGACAAAGCTCACAACGCCAGTGCTCTACTTATCTGTATTAAGTTACTCGCCCCATTGCTACACAATGAGGAAACTTGGTATCAGTCAATTTAAAATGGATTGCTCTACAATTGTAACAGACCACAAAAAGATTTCTGAATGCTCTGTTTATAATAACAAACAGGAGTTTTGTTTCCACCCAGTATTTTCCATGATGTCTACAAAACACTTAACACCAGTGAGAATGCTAGAGTGCTGAGATCACTGTTTGTCATGATGACCAACATTATTTTACATTTTATTTCCCTGTGCTCCCCATTYCCCTTTAGCTATGTGTTGTCTCTTGTCTTACAACCAGACTGTAAATTCCTCCAGGTATCTTTTTCTTTGTTTTTACAGCACTTAGCACAACAGGATCGCAAGGATCTCAAACGTTTCAGTAATACTGCAACCAATAATGAAATCTTTGGTGTTCAGCCCAGTGTGTTTTAGTTGCAAATCTGTAAAGATAGGGAAAGAAAAGAATTACCTTTACCGTTCATCTTTCTCACCTCCTTTCAATATTGTTCACACACAGTTCGTATCATTAGGGTTGGGTTGACTGTGTGGTCAGTCCAGCAGTACAGTTTTCTCCAGCTGAGCTCTTTGCCTGCTGTACAAAGCTGAGCTTGATGGGCATTATTATCAGGAATGACACGGGCTATGGCACCCGCTGCCTCTCTAGTTATGTTTGTACATAATTTTTTTAATTTACTTAATCAAGAATCCCCCCTCATAATAAATCAACTCAAAGTCATTCCTAAAGATCCTCTTCAGTACCAGAAGTGTGTGATTACACTACCTGACCGACAAGAAAGCATCCACTAACTAGAAGCAGATTTCCACATGGAGTAGACACAAGAGAAGTAAAACGACCCCCTCTCTTCTACTACAGAGGAAACTTCTCACTACCAAGACATCAAATGGACAATGTTTGGGAACAGAGAATCTAGAAAAGTCCTAGGTTACACCTGAGGAGGAACAAAAGGCATAGATAGCATTTGTGAAATATAACCGTGCCATTCCCACTCTCTCACGACTCATATTAGCAGACAAAAAGATTATTGGAAAATGCATTTGGAGTGGCTGCTGTGAAAGAAAAGGAGAAGAAAGCAGGGCTGATGTAATATTTTGGCAATTGGACGAAGAGGTAAGAATGGGTTTTGAAGTCACAATGGAGAAAGTAATGACAATAATCAGAAGAAAATTAAAAAAAAAGAAAAATAACGTCCATCGTGTGAATATAGGCATCGGTGAGCAGGTGCTATTGCAGGTGCTGACAGGTGGGAGGGAAAGTGAGTGGTTGATTCTCCTGTAAGGATGAAATCTTTCGCTGCATGTGTAAAAAAACCCGAAGTGGGTCAAAGAGAGGGAGATGGCCAAGGCAGAAGGCTCCGCGGTGCTACCCGGAGGGCTAGGAGGCAGAACAAGGGAAGGAAGAGGGGGAAGGGGAAGGGGAAAAGAAGAGGGGAAAGAAGGGGGAAAGGAAGGGGAAAAGGGAAATGCAGAAAGCAGAGAGAGAGAGATAGGATCAATCTGCACACTGATAAGTAACATCAGTGGCCTCAGGAACTCGCTATTAAATATCACTCCTGTAGGTGGAAAGAACATGACGAAAAAGCTGAAAAAGCTGAAAAAACTTTTCATTTTAGGTTTGCTTCCCTCTTTTTAAGTCAGATTTTTTTCTATATTTTTTCCATATGCCCAAAGTGAGTTTCTTAAATTACTCTGTTTAGAAATAAACACATGGAAACTATAAACATCTAGAACATTAGCTTGCATATTTCCTTAATGTATGCATATTTCTCTCCAATTTTCCACATGAAACGAGACTAATTCACTTAAATTTCTTGGGATCCACCCTCTGTCAAAGTTCCGATGATTTCAGGGTTAGCTCTGTAGCTGATTAATACCTTTGAGAGATAATACATAGAGTTGTGGACTTACTTACAAATTTTAAGTCAGCTGCTCAGCTTGTGCATAGCAGAATACTTAAACTGAATTCAAGTGACCTCTGCCAATTTACACAGATGAGAAATGGCCTATTATTCTTATAATGAAAAAATAAGGAGAATTTTATGCATATAGAAGTCACTCCTTCTAAAGGAATACAATCAAGGTTTCCTCAAAGGTTTTTCTACATTGGGATATTTTGTGCCACGTTTTTTATATATTCTTTGAAATTTCAATGTACTGGTTTGTATTCCACAATTATTAGCAAATGTAAAATTAACTCACCTCTGCTCATGTTCACAGTCTTCCTCTGGATTAATACTGAAAGCAGAATTTTGTTCAATATGAGCGTTCCCTCACTATTTTTTTCTTGCATTCCTGGAGCAAAGAACTTGTCCTCAGACGAACTAACCCTTCTGTCCCCAGCACTGGCAAAAAGAGATGCAAATGACAGCACATGATCGTAGCTACTTTTTGTAGCCCCACATGCTCTTCAAAAACTCCCATATCCCATAGCCATCATATACAGAGAATACATACCTGTCTGGTCCTTCTAATATCTGTTAATGGACTAATCCTGTTTTCAACCTGCTGACACTGCCTCCACAACATCCTGGGGCAGCACATTTCAGAATTTCATTACCTCTTTTATAAAGAATAATTTTTTCTGGTCTGTTTTCCCTTTTTTTGATTATTATGCCCTGTAACAGTTCAGATTCTGTATAGGTGACTCATGCCAAATTCTCACTGACTACTGTTATGAATTATCTGACCCAATTGAACCAAGAGAGACTATGGCCTGTTTTGCTTTTAATTTTGTAGTGACAACAAATCCCCTGGCTGGAAGGAGAACCTGGCCCAATTTGCAGGAAGAGGCCAAAGGGAGAGGATGTAAGCACAGCAGGTCATGGGCAGCTGAGGAGATCTCTTTATATATGAAATTATTCTCAAGGACTAGTTTAACGTATGGTTGGGGTCAAGCAAAGACAAAAAAATCTCCTGAATTTGAGAGTCCTTCCCCTGTCACTTATATTTTCATGGAGTTCTTGATGTTACCACTAAAGATTTTATGCTGTTCTAACCCAGTGGTCCCCAACCATTACCAGCTCATATGCCATAACACTGGTTAGAAACAACCTGTGTGTACATCCTTTTTTGGACTTTCTGTCTGATTGATTTCGAATGTCTTAATGTCCTGCAAGCATGAATAATACCAAAAGACAAAGAATCCATCATCTTCCAAAGCATGATATTAAGAGTTTGTCTCTTGAATAGCACAGGCCAAATACCTTATACCAGGCATCATGGAGCACCAGAGCTTGTTTACCAAGCCCCATAGTTTATCAACTGACAGAGTTTATCTGTTAGAAAGACTTACATTATTTATTTATTTTACATGATGTCAAACCCATTACAGTCCTCACTGCACAACACTCACTGTGAATTGCATCACTGAAAATCAAGCTGCATACTTTTATTTTTTTTCCTGGGCTTCAAACTCTGTGCTATTGTAT
This sequence comes from Oceanodroma leucorhoa, assembly GCA_030449065.1. Lineage (NCBI taxonomy): Eukaryota > Metazoa > Chordata > Aves > Procellariiformes > Oceanodroma > Oceanodroma leucorhoa. The sequence goes on along the minus strand of JASVER010000055.1, from coordinate 425,969 downwards.
TCTTTCATCCCTTTTCTTTGCTACACTGAAGAATGATGGAATATTAAATATTTTGTTATCTGTACATACAGAAGTGTTTTAATAAATCTGTTAATTTTGGTTTATATATCACTGAACTCCTCTATGCTTTATTTTCCAAATTGTGAACGATTCTTTTGCTTCTTTTTAAATCTTTTAGTTTTATAAAATATGGACATATTCTATATGGAATGGACAAAGCATGCCAGAAGTGGCTGTATGAAGTGCAGAAGTTACATGAGTGATAGAAAGACAGAATACTGTCCACACTTCTGCCCACTATTTGCCAATCTCCACATCACCTAAGGGTGTGCAACTCTGCACTTCAGTCGTCCCTGGGATAGCTTACTTCTTGTTGCTACGGATTCATCATTATGTATACAACTACTTTAGCAGTGATTTTTCATGTAGGAGATTCCCATTGATGTTTATTTTTAGGCATCCAGTTTATTTTCTTATGCTTCATTTAAACTAGCATTTTCTTCATATGATACCTTCTTTTTCTGTGATCAACTGCCAGTGGTCCTCCCGTAGAATCTTATCTATCTACTCCACCATACCCTTAAAGGTTGTTTCATGTAAAGGCTATAAAAATGTCAACATGGATTAGCTACATTCATATTTTTAATTATCCAATCATTTGTGAAGGACCCGCTTTCAACTGAATGGCTCTGCAGTTGCTTCATTCCCTTCACTCATTGCTTTTATTAAAACCGACACGCTATACAGCCTTTTTGACAGCCACACAGGAATCACACAAACAGAAGACAAGGAGCTGACAGAATTTCACCCAGGTGTTTTGACATCACCCCATCACATGCACCTCTCTGGAATATAGAGTTATGACTTTCAGGCCTACTGCAGGATAATCAAGTCTGTCAGATGATGCTCTTTTTCCTGCTGCTGCCTGTACTCTCATAAATGGAAAAGGGATTTGCTCTGTTTGAGATTTACTAAGTGAATTAATTTGGGCAGATAATAATTTTCTATAACTGAGCTACAGCTGAACTTATAAGAATGATCCCACTATATTTTTATGAGTTTTATAACTTTTGTAACTTTTATTTTATTAGATATCATTGTTAATGTCTCAGAATCTAGTATTTCAAAAGTTGCCAAGTCCCAAAGTCAATAGGAACACTTGAAACTTTTAATAGGCGAGCTCTTGTTTGACAACATACATACCTACACATAAGTATAAGCTTAAGGCAGAAAATTCAAAGTAGGAAAAAGTACTCATTTTCAAAAGTATTCACTGGAACAAATTACACAGCAATATGATATCTTTTTTTCCTCTTAGTATCTTCAGATCAAGACTCTTACTGCAACTAGAGGCTAACCAACCACAAGGTATCACACGCAAGAAGGAGTAATTGTTTGAAATTTACCATATATATACTGCATAATAAAATTATATTGAATAATATAACATTATTCTGGCCATGAACTCCATGAACTTTCTAGGATATACTTATTGCAGTCTATGATAATAACAATTCATTTATTTTGAAATTCACATGTCATTCTGATGCAGTAAAATATATTTTAGAAAGGCAAGCCCAGTAAATCTTGATCTTCAAATTTTTGGGGAAAAAAATTTCCACACAAAAAAGTTGAACGTCTTGACGCAGTCCAATTATGTTCTGCCAGGTTGTTAAGGTAAAGAAAATATTCCAGCTGGGCAGAGGTGCATGAAGCATTCTCAGGAGAAAACTTGCTTCTATGACAGTAAAAGAATTCATCAGTTCCGTGTTTTGACCCTTCTATAAAAACAAAACTTTCCCTTTTTTTCTCTAAACTTTCTAAAATCCATTGAATATAGATTTTTTTGCCCAATCAGATTTATCTATCTGCCCATTTTCTATCCAGCATGTTTCTCCGCTCAGATTGCTTAACTGCTCGACTGTTCCTCAGAGAAGCAGGAACGGGAGGCCTCAGCTTTCCCTATGGCCTCCAGTGAGGTACTAGGTTGACGGATAGGATGTAGATGGACGGTAAAGGTAGGTCTACTTTACTGGATGGTCAGATGGAAAATGGGACTTCTTTTACTCTTGAAGCATTCATGTTTCTCCTGTTTGCAGGCATAGGTCCTGTTTGCACTAAACAGGTGTGGTGATACAGAAATAGCAATCCCCTCCTGACCTATTAGTGAAGAAGCATGTTCCCAACTCTCATCCCATTTTAAGCTCTTCAGACCCCAGGCTGCAGTGAGGTAAAAGAATCATTGCAATTGCTCCTCCCAGGAGCTTTGGTTTCTTTTGTGAGATGCAGCATTTATTTTGTGGATGTCAGGAAGCTGGAGGGGGTGGTTTGTTAAGAGAGACTTACTCTAAGATCCGCAAGTTGAGTCTCAGCTGAGGAGGAGCGAAGGCTGGAGGCAATAAGGGCTGCATTCTTATGTACGTCTCAAGGGAACTGCAAACAATACTCACTAAGGTCTGATAAATTTCAGTGAGCAGAGGATCCAGGGCACAGACAATGAATGATTTTTTACCACCTTCCTCCAAATGTAAGTGTGTCCTGTTCCACAATTACAGACTTGCAACCAAGCCAGACCAGTGGCTGTGAAGGTACATGCAATAAGACTTGGTCAACTCATGCTGTGTGAAAGGTGTATGTGATGTGCCATTATCTTTCCCTCTCAATTCTAGCTGGATGTTTCCTCAACTGTTAGCACATCACTTTTTGTTTTGTTTCTCTTTTGAGTACTTTTATTGGGAAAATATTCAGATATTTCCCCTGAAATGGAAGCTGGAAATCAACTTGAGATATGGTGAAGTGAGTCTCTCTTAGCAGATGATCCCTCCCAGCCCTTTCACATACTCAAAGTAAAGGCTGGAGTTGGAGTGGAATTCCCACAGGTTCAACGCAAAACAGATTTTAATCTACAGTTTGTGTTTTTGCTGGTAACACACATTAAGATACTTGATATCTTAATGAGTTGCCATATTCAAAGTACAGAATCGGGAAAAACAGATTTCAGATGTAAGCTAAGCCCCCTGTAAGCATCCCGAAGCAAAATAGCTATTCAGACTGTATGTTTTCCCTTTCAGAGAGGCACACATGCAAACGGATCATTTAGGGCCTCCTCCCAGGCAGCACATACCTCAGGAACTTCAGTCGTGCCTCTCTGCAGAAAGCATCTTAATGGCCCCACTTACAGCAGTAATGAAAATGAACCACGACTTATTCTCTGCCCAACTAACACGGTAGAGCTTTCATCCATACAACTGTCTTACTCCCCAGACCAGGTGGTACCTCCGAACTGTTTTCTGGGAACTGCCTCTGGTATATGCCACCCTTCGGTCTCTGTTCAAGCATCACCTGGAAGACAGCTTCTTGGCTCAAGTGAAAAGCACACCCAAGACTGTGTGCTGACAAACAATATGGACGACCATGTGGCAACGCTTGGGCCCATGCCAGCCCTGGTTACTTTATTAGTAGAGATGGAGGCAATGTATCTAGCTCTAATTATTTAATGTCAAAGTGTTCAGTAGCCATGAGAGCCCAGCCTGGGATACCTTCAGTGCTGCTTTTGGGTGCCTTATCCTTTAAGCCTCCAAACAGAAATACTGCAATGAACACATAAGCAATGTCTAGGACGATGCTCGTTTATCAGGATGAATGGCCAGGGCAGCTGTGCTTCCAGTAGTTTTTGTTGTCGTAAGTAAACCCAGTGGAGCTGTATTGGTCAAACTGACAGACCATCCATCCAGTCCGCTGTAGAGAAAAGAGACTCAGATGTCTTTTGTCCCCGGCAGTAATTCTTCCATAGTAATACAATGCAGTTGAATGGGTGCTTTCCAAACACAGTCTACACTATTCTTACAAGCCTGGAGAGCTTTTATTTATCTGTGCACAATGTTTGTTTTTTAATTGGACATTATGGAAACTCTGACAGTAATGTAAAAGATGATTAGCAATAAAACAAAATATAAACCAATGGCTTCTAAATTTAATAATAGGCTAAATGTCTACATTCAGACATGGTTAATCAAAACCAGTTTGTAAACTTCATTTTATTCAGGTCAGCCAGTCAACAGTACATGTAATGCATACTATAAAACTGATTTAGGGCTTTTGGACACCCAAGCATCTACATAAACCAAGCAAGGATTAACTAGGTCTGTCTACTCATAAATTACAGCACATTGTTTTTAAGTGAACAGGATAAAAAGCAACATGCCGTGAACCATCTACATCATACTTTTTTCTCCTTTGACCAATTTCCCAGTTACTCTCTCAAATTATCACTCCAGTTCCTTCTTTGTTCATCCCTGTATTGTTTCCATATAACTGTCCAAATACGCCTGCAAGGCAACTAATCAAAAAAGGCTGAAGCACAAGAACATTGACCACTTGATAGTTTGCCCAGCTTATTAAAAATATGACTTTGACATCCTGCAGCATGTTTTAACAATTGGTTCGCAAATTACAGCATGGCTAAATACAATTAAATTCATTCCATTGTACACAATAACTATTTAACATATGCTGTGAATCTTGTACACAGATCAGGACTCTGCAGTGTTTTTCTACAGCTGTTAGTCAAGACTTGTTGCCTTGTGCTACAGTCCATCAGATCTCATAACATAAACAGGCTTGGGCTGGGTCATAGCTTGGTTGGGATTTTAACAAAACAAAACAAAAAAATCCTCAAAACCCCATTCAGATGGTTTTTGGAAGCGGTGATAGCCTTCCATAAGCAAAGTTCTTCACTCCTCTGTACTCACTGAAAACCAGTACTGGGTTCAGTCACCGCTGTGCTTGTAGAGGTGAACCTTCCCCAACCACTGGAGCAGTGCCTTGAGTCCTTATCTCAAATACCTGAACACATGCAGAGCTGTAGGCACTTACCGCTTATTCCAGCTGCAGATTTTGCATAACTTTATAGTACTTTTCTTCCCTTTCAGAGGTTGAACCTGCAGAGTACGTATCTTATCCAGTACAATATATGTGATAATATATTGGCTCACATGAGCTAACATGATATAGTATCTGTCCCACAGATATTACATGCCACTCCATATGCATCAGATCTGAGAAGCACGTGATATACAACTCTCAGGGGATATGAAACACATGTGGGTCTGATTCGCCACTTTGTTATTCCAACTGTACACCATTGCAACTCTAACGAAGTTACACCAGTGTAAAACTGTTGTACTGAAGTGGAGGATTAAACCCATATGTCTTTCTATATGAGCCAAATTTATGGGACAAAGTTATTCAAATAAATTCAGTAAACATTCAGACTTCTTCAGAGTCCCATACCTGTTTAGTCCTCAGAAAGTACTTTTCCTGCTTCAGGAAAAGCTTTGCTTTAAAGACAGCAACTGTTATTTGTTAAAAGGATGTCAGTAACAATCAGAGTTATTAAAAAAAAAGGCAAAAAGATTGAGAAGATTTGTGACCTACAAAACATTTAAAACAGGAAGGCATTTCCTCAAATTCACTCAGCCATGATTAAAACCCCTTTTGCCTGCTTATATGCATACCTCTTTGTATAATTAAAAGCACGACCCATCACCATTTGCAAATTCTTATGATTTCACTGTGCAACTTTTCAAGTGTTTTTTCTGGCCTCTTTCCAGACAGTACACCTGTGTATAGGTTAGCAACATCTTACTGCAATTGAAAATTAACTAATTCTCTTTGATTTGGATTTGTACAAAATTCTGAAAACTTATAAGCTATATGTTTATATACTAAGTCAGATACATTTATCCACCGACAGATAAAAAGACATTTATAAAACAAATATGAAACTGATTCGTATGAAGTGTCATTTAGAAACAGGGATCTGTGCTGGTGCTCTGAGGATACATGATTAATTTAGTTCAATGGACAAAACAAAAAATTCACATTAACTCCATATATATTTCTTCAGAACATTTCACTGTATTCAAAAAGTTGAGATTTCCTTCTGGTTGAAGAAAAATTATTCCATCAACCTAAAGGATCAGGCTTCATTTCCTTTCACAGTTTTGATTGGTGCTTTTAATGCTACACAAAAATACTGAGGTAATGTAATAATGATAATAATGGTAATTATTATTAATAATAATAGTAATAGTAGTGGTGGTGGTACTACTACTACTACTACTACTACTTTCTTTGGAACACATGATAAAAAGAGTGGTAACTTTTTCTGTTTTAAGGTTATTTCTACAATTCATCAAAAATATACTTTCAAGATGTTTCAGTCACTTTAATTCTACATTTGCAGAAAGAAAAAACTTCTTCTGAAAAAAAAAAAAAAAGAAAAAAAAACCCAGCCCCAGTCCCACTATGTTCAATTCCAGTGCTACTGAACTCAATTCAATTACTCAATGAGTAATTTTTATGTCATATATATGGTGACTGCAAGATCAGTTTTTTATATCATCTTCTGGGAAGTTTTACTATTAAAAACATTCCGTGATATTGTTCCAGTGTCAACCAAAATCATTCTAAAATAATATGATGAAAAAAATTCCTTATGTATTTTAATTTCAAACAATTATAGCTCAATTCTTACTATATGTTATGAATTCTTTTCCTCCTGGAAGTGTCTTTGACAAAGGCATCGGTTTATTTGTTTGGTTAAGTATTTAAAAACTATTCTATACCTCCCTACTTATACCTGCAATGTGATTAGATATAGCAATCATTAAATAAACTGTGACCAGTTTTGAATTTAATTATTATATTATTATATATTAATATAGTTATTAACATGGTAACCAAGAAACAGTAGTGACTTCGGTTATTGAGGACCATAAATAATATCTCATAGAAATATTATTCATGAAGTAAGTACATTAGAACTAGAAGGGCATATCTAAATACCAAAATGTCTATGATATAAATACCTTTCTCTTTATAATAAATTATGTCTAGACACTTATTTAGGGTGTGATTCCTCTCACCTAATTCTAATACTAATGAATGTTAGGGAGTTAATTCAGCCACTTAAATTCAGGTGTCATATACTTAGGTGAAGGTAGTGAACACGTAGGGAACTGTAGGGGATCCAATGCACCCACAGAGCTGGCAGCTCTGATGCACCATTTACACTCTTCTGGAGCAGCGGTTGGAGGTCACTCAGGGAACAATTATATTCCCATTATAATCTGAATTGCCAGTTTAAGCAGTAGAGTCAGTGGCACTGAAAGAGCAGTTCAACTCACCCGGAACACTTAGGGTAGGATTCAGTTACTTAAACGTAGGCATCTGCTGCCATTGGGAAGCGTGAGGGTCCTCCAAGAGTAATCTCCATTCATCCCATCCTAACAGAGATGTGTAAAATAGGACAGAGGAAGTAACCATTCCTCTTCATTGAAAATAAAGAGACTTTCATAAAGCTGAATTAGATGGTGACCCCTGGGATTCCATTCATTTGCCTACATATAGGTGTCTAGTGTCATTTTAGATTTGCTATTGTGTCTGAGATGACCACGTGGTGATGGACATTCTGCAGCCTTCTTCAGGCCTTTTGAAGCAGCAGCTAGGATGCAACTGAATCAAGGTCTTATGTTGGGATTCAGGCATTAGAAGACATCTTAGATGTCATTTTAGGTATCTGAAACTTCTGCATGGGGCTGACAGGTATTAAACAGAACCTACAGAAAAGCCACATCTTTCACCAACTGAAAGCCAGGTGGGATCTCACACGTGATGTCTCATGAATCCCATCCATACAGTCAACGCCATTGCTCCATCCCTACTCGGGATTTGAGCTGACATCCATTAGCTGCTGGAAACACTTGGACTGTTGGTAGGAGTTCTGCTGTATGGGAATTTACTTAATTGACCAGCGAATCCATTTCCCATCCTCCCTAGCCTCCTCTATGTTCTCTCTGGGATCATTCCTGTTTCTAGCACAGTTTTCCCACAGCTCTCTGGAGGATGACTGGTCACTTCACACGTGCTGCTGTTTCCCAGAACATTGGTCTCACTAGATATCTTGCAGTATTGCGTTCTCATGGACAAGATCTTACAAGTAATGCTGCTAGAAATACATTAATTTTGTGTAGTTTCACCTGTAAATCCTATAAACACTGCGTCCAGGATTTGGGTTTTTTTCCCCCTACATTTCTGAGGCTTCAACATTTTTATATAAGACAATTAAGCACCATTCCAAGCCTAAAAAGTTACAGAAATGGGTAAAGATGGCAAACCTTTGGGCTAAGCCCAGCTAGGAAAACAGAAGGAAGTATTATGACACATTTCTCGTATATCTGAATATGCATCTAACATCTGAATTGAAATAATTTTTACTTAAAGGAGAATTACATTACAGCTACTTTTAATAATACTGCATAGAGCATGAGACGTCACAAAATACAAAAGCCTTCGTGATGCTTTGGAAAAGCAACCATAATTTAAATGAGATAAAAACCAGACATCTTTTAATCCTTCTTCAAGTTTTGTCCCTTCTTTTCTTCTTGTTCACAACATGACTCAGAGGGGCAGATCCTCACCTGATATAAAACAGTCAGTCCAGCTTTATCAAAGTCAAAGAAGCTACAGTCACACCAAAGGAAAATCTGGCATGGCGCATCTAAACTGAAGATATAACATTAACTGTGACTAATTGTGAATGTTGTAGATGTTTCCTTCCTACACAAGGTTATGTCTTTACCTGAATATCTTTCTGCTTTTTATTATTAGGCCTAAATATACATCAAAGGTTATTTTTTTAAAATCTGCATGGAAAATGTCTCTTATTTCCATACAACTCTCTAAACTTCTCCTTCTTACTTTAATTTGCTTCTGGGGACTTCAAAACATCTTATTGTCCGCAGTAGAAGAAACATCTGTTGAAGTCATACATAGTTTATTGGCTGGAATCAGTGATAAAAGACAGCATAGAGACTCACCAAAACATTTAATTGCTATCAACGTAAAACAAAATATTACAAAAAGCAAGCTTTTTTTTTTTTTAATAAGAGAAACATGGGGAAAATTTTGCAAGCCAAACAGACAAGAAAAACTGTGACTTTAATTCATCAAGCCTCACATGACTGGATTTTGCATCCCAGCCAGCTAAGGCCTAACCGCGCTACAAAATATGTTTTTTAATTAGCTAAGAAAGAGAAACAATTTATGAACAATGGTACTTCTCTCCACAGGATTTCCTGTTTAGAGGAATTGCTTTCCACACTAGAGTTGATTTTTGTTCTTCCTACCTACTGATCTGTTTTACCACTTGCCTAGTGCAGCCTGATATTAATTACTACTCTTTTTTTTTTTTTTTTGGCATAAAACAGCAACAAGGCCCCAACATCGCATTTCAGATCTAAGCCAGCCTCCTAGGAGGTAAGGTGGGAACTATATGCAGTGAATATAGCACTGGCATATTTTTTCCCCTTTTTATTAGTCCTCTCCAACTCAGCACCTCTCTGCATTAGGCACAGAGAATTCAAGAAAGACGACCACCTGGCAAGCTTACTGAAACCTGACTATCTTACTGGTGAAACCTGACTATCTTACTGGCATGACAATACACAGGCAAATAATTTGGATAAAGCCTCCAGTAATGAGGAGGAAGAATTGCAAGGTGATACGTCTGAAACTTCATTTCACAAGTTACACTTCTCATGGAGGAGCAAGGATGACTGCATCATCAGCAAGGACTGATACTTAGCAACTGTGGTCCCCTTCAGATACTCTGGCAATTTGATACACCTGTCTATTCAATTTCCATCTACTTTGCAGGTCTTCAAGAAGGTTCTAGTTCTAGTGCTTTTGCTCAATTATTCTTTACTCTTGTATTTTGATATCCATTTCCTTTTTAATGGTACCCTACCTACTTTTTCCTTTAGGTGTTGGGGTTTTTTTTCCCCCTTACACCCTAGAAAATTAAAATCTGCCCATTTTCTCATTATCTAGTTTCGTCTTTTCCTCTTGCAGATTCTCTCTACTTTCCACCATCTTCCTTACCCTTATGCACAATTCTATGTGATCTGCCTTTTCTCCCTCCTGGTTCCTACTTTTCTTCCCTTCCTATTAGCACTATCTATTCCATTTTCTTTTCCTTCGTGTTCATTTTTGTCTAGTTTCTTTTATTTCTTTTCATTTCTCTCCAGCTTGTCAATTGTTTTATTCCTCAATGTCCTTCACACTTTTCCAATAGCATCAGTTGGTTTTGCTTAAGGTAAGCACTGTTTATTCAATAAAAAGTGCTTTGCTTCTGCATATACAATTGTGAAAAAGGCACAACTATTAACTATGGATGAACAAATAGGATTTGCCTTTTTGTGCCAGATTTCTTAATTCCAGGGTTCAGAGGTTTATGACTTGTTTCTTGTAGTTCCAGATTTGCGGTCAGGATGCCCTAGCATTCAGTTGGAAGGATCTATGGCTTCTTTAAATATTTTTTGTATTTTGCTGTTTCAGATAACTCTGTAACATTTATGTCAAGCATAGATATTTTAATAAATCCATAGTAGCCATGAGGGGCGTCTTTATAACCTTTTTTCTAAAGCAGGTAAGCATTCTGTCTCCGTCAAGGAAACTGCAGAAAATCAGAAGGATATTAAATATATATAAGTCAATGTCAATGATTCAGAGCAGAATCGTACAAAACATAGTTTAACAAGATAAGAAGTAATACGTTATAGATATCTACAAAGTAAAAAGCAGAATCTGTAGCAAAGAGTCATTGCTACTTGCTCCTACTCAGAAGAGTTTGTTTCTGCACTTGGCTGCTTCTAGAGATGCTAGAAACAGCACAGAACTTCTGTTTCTATACCTGAGTTTCCAATCTCTTCCCACAGTTGTGGAAGAGAAAAAGAAGTCTTAGGATACTACTGATTTAAATAGAACAAGATTATGTTCCTCTGCAAAGATGCACACTTTAATGGATCTTGGGTTTTAAGGTGCTTATGGATACTTCCAGATTATGTGATGAGCATAAGCTAAGACATACTATCAAGATTCATGGAGTCAGAGAATGTAGCTGTCTTGCAACTTTACAATAAGATTTTTAAAGTCATACTATCGTGTTTTCTTTTCTAAAAAAAAGTAGTAAAGCTTGGCATAATAAGCAGTATGCCATATTTTCCAGTGTAAGTTGAACTTCTGTAGATGAACTACCTAGAGCTGTACTAACTAAACTGAGCAGTCAGACAGTCTTGTTTCTATAACCTTAGTCTTGTATTTTGTAAGTTCCTGAAAACACAGACCTACTATATTTATGTCTATTATGGTGATTATCAAGCACATAATGAGTAACAGCAAATAGATTCTGTCAGCATTCAAAAGGTAATCTAAGGCAACACACCTACTTGCTGCCGCAACAGGAAGGTATATTTTTGCTGAAGAAACCAAATCCTGAAGGGACTGTATGAACATAACAGTAATGGGAGAAGTTGTTATAAAGTATCGATATATAATTAAATGTCGCATTCTTTAAAAAAAAAAAACAAAACCAGGATCATTTCACCATTGCTAAGACCTGAGAATATAAACTAAGTACTTTTTGGCTGCTGGTTATCACCATTTGACAGTTTTTCTATAGCCTGTGTAAAATGGAAAGGTAGTCTTAGTCACTTCCTTAGGACTGCAGGCCATAACAATTACTTTTGTGCTAAATACTCCTTCCATAGGAAATAAAGGTGTGATTTGCCTCACCTAGCTCTATGGCTCGATGGCAGTTGCCAATACAAAGAAGTCCCATGCCATTTCATATCTCTTATGGTATCTTGTCTGGCCTCCAGATGGGTCTATTGTAGATTGCATGCTGCTCCAGGTGGACATCTCAGGTACCACAGGCATCAGGCACCTATACTTAAGCAATGGAATAGTTACCTGCATCTTCACTAAGTGCCAGGGAAACTTAGATAACCAGCTCACATGCAGATGCATAAATACTGACATACATTTAAGTTTAGGCTCTGAATTTGAAATACGGTTCTGAATTTAAAGTTGAATTCTAACCCCCAAATTATGGAGGATTAATCCTACCCTTCACATCATTCCCCAGCATTTACATCACACAGAAAAGATGCTGTTTTGTAAAGCTAGAACTTTAGCTATTGCTATGTCAGGTAGTTTGCAAGCTCTTAGGGTTTAAGTCTGTTGCCTAAACTTACACACCTGAGATGGCCCGGAGTATCTGAAACACCCACACGGCACTGGCAGATATGGCTTAGGAGYGAGAGGAGATCCATGCCTTTCTGAGGTGTCAGTTCGAGGCCACGTGGGCATCTCAAGTAGCATGTTGCAGCAACTGAACTGCACCACAAGCAGGATTAGCTCACTGCTAGGAGTGATGATGTTTATGATGCATTTACCGAATAAAAGGATGACTGGAACATTTCTGTTCCTCCTTCAGTGCATTGGCCTCTGTCAGATTCACACTCCCTGAGAAAACAGAGGGGAAAAAGCCAAGCATAGTTGCAAGGTATCTCAAAATTGAGTAAAAAGTAGGCTACAATAGGAAGGGATATTTATATCCTCTGGGTTTGAGATGTGTTTAAATAGTAAAAATAGTAGACAGAATTGTATCAAAGGTTGTGTTCTTACATTTGTTGCCTAAATTATTGTCAGCAGTTTGGTCAAATAGTGCAGGTATTTTTCAAGTAAGTGTAGCTGGCCTTCAGGGTCTGCAGCCCCTTTATAGCTGGTAGCCTCCACTAACTCTCTGGTTATATAGACCTAAAATGTCAACTATCATTAAAAGGTACACTATTTTCATTACAGAATGATGGAAGTGAACTCTCACGGAAGTTTCAGTGGGATATACTGCAAATAAAACAGTTTAGAAAAAGTAAGATAAAACTTCCAGAATTTTCAGACCACTCATCTAACAAGCTCCACACGTATGTCAAAATATGATGAGAAGGTTGGCAGATCATAATATGGCAACGCACTCTGTTATGTTTAGTTGCATCACACATTGCTCATTCAAAGAAGCCAAAAGGAAGATTTGCTTATGTTATGCTCTTAGCTAAAGTCTCACCATATTTAAATTGTTTAAATTATTTAAATTATTTAAATTCATAAATCATTRACTCTGCTGGGGTCAGAATTATGTCTTTGTTCATGAGGATTTATATCGGTGTCTCCTTGATTACTGATGGTTGCCTGCAGCAACTGAACTGTCACAGGTAGAGTAGTTATTTCTGCATTTAAACACGTTAAGAATTCCARTGCCTTATACAATACTGTGCAACAAATTACTAATATTTGTTTTTTCTGGTAACGACTGAATTCAAGGAATTCATGGGGTTATAGACATTTTTATTATTTTTGGCTTCTCAATGGACGTTTACTTCCAAGTTCATACAAGGTACACTAATTAAGTGATAGAGGCTTATCTACCTAAGTGCCTCGATATTCATTAATTTCACAAGTAATCACTGCAATATTCAGAGCTGAGTAAATGCAGGGTGATACAGGATACCTGTAATTCACTGAGTTTACCTCTCTGCTTTGGTCAGTCTGGATCGGCTTTAAAGACTACCCTGAACTGATCCGTCATGTTATCAGGATKATTTGCTTTCTGGTAATGTCAAAGAGATCAATGTGGACTGAAACCCCGTTACAGCAGGCACTGTGCCTCCTTTCCTTTAATAGCTGATCTCTGCAGCAGTGCTTCCAGACTTCAAAGGCAAGATCATCTAACTCTTCTTGTAAAATAGGCCAAAGTCTACTCAAAGAGTGCAAAAACATGTGTAAAATTGGACGCAAACTGACAAAGTCTTCAGATGTACTGTAGGTAGTGAAAGAACTCTGAAAACTTGAAATACATGACTGAGGCTGGAGCCTGTAAAATTGCTGYGGTTTTGCCAGCATAACATTCTCCTACAGAGTTGGAAACACACAAGAAATTGAAACATTATASAACAAAGCTAGGATAAAATGAACCAAAAAACGTAGGATTTTATGCACTTTATGGTGAATTGTATTTTTAGGATCAATCCAACTTTCTAAGATTATACAATGAAAGGGTTCCTACTTAATTCTAGTACTTAATTAGCCAATGTGGTGGGTTGACCCTAGTCTGCAGCCAAACACCCACCCACCCACTTGCTCGCTCTCCTCTCCCATGGGACAGGGAGAAAGTAGAAGGAAGGCGAGAAGACTCATGGACTGAGATGACAGTTTAACAGGGAAAACAAAAGCTGCATGCACAAGCAAAGCAAAATAAGGAATTAATCACTGCTTCCCATCGGCCAGCAGATGTCCAGCCTCTTCCTGGGAAGCAGGGCCTCTGCACACACAATGGTTACTTGGGAAGACAAACGCCTTAACTATGAACATCCCCCCTTCCTCATTCATTCCCCCAGCTTTTATTGCTGAGCACGAGGTCACATGGTATGGGATATCCCTTTGGTCAGCGGTGGTGAGCTGTCCCAGCTGCGTCCCCTTGCAAACTCTTGCCCTCCCTCCTCGCTCGGGATGAGGAAGGGGGGAGAAAGCCTTGACGCTGTGGAAGCACTGTTCAGCAAGGGCTAAAACATCGATGTGTTACCAACACTGTTTCAGCCACAAATCCAAAGCACAGCACCACATCGGCTGCTGTGATGAAAATTAACTCCATCCCAAGCAGACCCAGTACAGCCAAACCAAAGAGAAGTTAGGATTTGTCTGAGTGGCTGGATAGTAAATACATAATAAAGTCTAATTCAAGTATAACTGGTAGTTGATGAATTGTGAAAGGAAGAAGGGTCTAGAAGAGTCACCAACTACCAGTAAATAGGCACTTAATTGAGGATCTCATTGTCCAACAAACCGCATGCTGCAAGAGCTTCTGTGACCCCACAAGAAGGGAGGGGAGGAAAAAGTAAAGTGTTTCATGAAGGTGAAGGATGAGCATCATGCAATAATACAGAACTGGCAATTACACCCATTCTGTGGGGAGAAAACAAGGGGGCTGTAATGCAAGAAGGGTAATTAGAAGAAGTCTAATAAACATATTCTTGAAAACATTGCAATATGAATAGGATGTGCAAATTCTTCCTTCTGACAAAGAGGAATTATTAAACCAGCAAGTCAGACAAGTTATTTCAAAGTTCTTCCAGTTTTGAGCGGTTTCCATAGATCTAGGCACACTCCCTGCTTTTCACACTGTTTTACGAGAGAAAGTGGTCATTTTCTTTACATTAGCATTTCCCACGGACCCAACCACAAGTGAGCTCACTCGCCCACTTGTGCAAATGGAAGTGGGTTTTCAAGCCTGGCGTTTTACACAAAAAAGTTTTGGAACCCTCCTTTGGCCTGGAATCCATTCAAGTGTCACAGCAGACAAAAATTTTGCCATTAAAAAAAAAAACCACACAAAATCATCTTTTCTTTGACGCCCTGTACCTCAGATCATTCTCTTCAAGAACTTCGCTTATCCTGCTGTCAATGCAGATTAAGTTTGGTCACTGTTTTGGATTTCTTGCTATGCACAAGAAGTTTTCTCACTATTTTTTGAAAACTCTTCCAAGAATGAGTCTGGCAGGGTGCTGACCATTCTGGCCTGATCCAGAAAAACACTTAGGCCTGTCTTTAAGCACCAGAGTAGTTCTAACCAGATTGAGCTCATAATACTATTGTTTTACAAGATGGTGAAATATCTGTTTACTCATTAAAGTCTGAATATTAAGATTCAAGATTGCTCATTATATCCATTACAGATGTTTTCTCCTCATAAATGACAATCAAAATTTCATTTGTTTGATGTTTATATCTTTGTTCAATTCTCTACTCTATTGAATAACTCGCAGTGAAAAATTCCAGGCTCTTCTTGAACAATTTATTGTTCTTTTCTCTTTCTTCATTATTATTAATGGGAAATTCCAAACTTTGCAGATAAGATTTATATAGTCTTTCAAATGGGTCAGAACGAGGGAATATCAGAAATGTTTAAAAAGCCTGTTTTGCAATTTATGGCTTTATTAAAAAAAAMCCCAAAACTTCAATTGCTTTAAAAAGTATAAAATTGCCAAAACCTCTGAGACTGATGCACCACAAAGGAATCCGTCTTGCAAACATTTATGTGCCTAATTAATTTTAAGCACATGAGTAGCACACCACATTGTATACTTTCATTAATGACCTAGATAATAGGAGACAGAACATGACTATTACACTTTCAGATGACACCATGACAGGAGAATTAACAATGTCATGTCGTAAAAAAAAGTTAGGCTTTGTATTTGCTGCATAATAATAGATTTATTTCAGTTTTTAAAGGGATTTTTCTGCTTTTACTTTTAAATTAAATGTAATTAAATTGGGGACCATAATGATCTTTCAACATGAAAGACTTCAGATTGAATATTTTCGAAGAGCTCAGCACTGCATTTAGCACAAATCTATTAATCTGAAAAATCTTGCCCAGCTCTAACTGTAATGACTATCATTTCTTGCAGCAAAACACAGTTACCTCTACATCCTTATTCTCTCTCACGATCAAAGCCTGTAGGGTCTTGACTGATACAAGAGATGAAGGCAATGAAGTCTTTCTGCCTTTTGCAAGACTTTTCTGACTATTCCTCTGAATTCAGGATTATTCATGTYGATTCATAATTTCTCATCTAGAAATCCTTCTCATCTCCATCCTTGGAGATGTTCAAAACCCAACTGGACAGAAAGTCCTGTGCAAGTGGATCTAATTGACCCTACTTTGAGCAGGTGGCTTGGACTAAGCAATCTCCAGAGATCTCTGACAACCTCAGCTGTACTGTGAGTCAGTGACTCTGAAACCTGACTCTTCATTGCCGATGTTGAAATACCCAACTAGGATATGGACAACTGTCTTCCAAAAACTACAGCAGTGGAACATTCGGTTATCTTACAAATTGAAGCCACTCTAACAAGAAAGATCGATAGGAAATCCAACAGCAAAGAGAAAAGAGCACTCTGCTTAGATATTAGATGCTGATCCTAGGATAGTTTACATGTTAGACAGTCACTGGACAACATGAAACCAGYGTCCATATTCCTTAGCAGTGAATACTGAGTAAACTGTAAAGTCAGGCTTCCTCGTGCTTCCTCTCCTTCCAGCCACCATAACTTCTTCATTCATAGGTGCACAATGTTTTAGCTTCATCAACAGAGGGAAGGTATGACCCATCTTACTTCCTTCTCTCTTCACCAGACAGCTTGGTGGCTAGCATACTTTCTTAGACTACAAGATAACTTTCCAGTCCTTTCAATCCTAYTTGTTAGGT
The DNA here is from genome assembly GCA_030449065.1 of Oceanodroma leucorhoa. Taxonomy (NCBI): domain Eukaryota; kingdom Metazoa; phylum Chordata; class Aves; order Procellariiformes; genus Oceanodroma; species Oceanodroma leucorhoa. The sequence continues at coordinate 408,798 of JASVER010000055.1, read as the reverse complement.
AAACACCTTAACCGGGAAACTGTGAAACTTCTATACAAAAGACATTGCTCCGTTGTTTGATGCATAGGGGCTTAASATATTAAAATCTAAGTGAGTGCTGACTAAGGAAGTCTTAATTCGACCATGACTAGATRTTTAATATCATAGCCAAGTGCTCTTGAGCTTTGTTCAGAGTGATAAGCATAAAAGCTTATAAATCAGTTAAGTTTTTTTTTTAAATTATTCTTTACTAAGTGTATATAATACAGCAAAGAAACTAAGAGTTCAAGCACCAGTCATATGTAAGTTAGATAGGAAATAYGTGTATATATAATTGTAATTTGTGTCCTGTAAAGATAATCTTTGTTATGGAACAGTGAAAACAAACATAGAATCAAAACCACAAAAAAATGGGAAAGAACGGGCAAAGAGGAAAAGATAACAAGTAAGATTAATGTAATCTGCAGTATATTAGTCTGCTATCTGATACTCAACCTAAAAGTGTGTTCTGTAACACTGAGCTACAACTCGACTGATCTGATTGGAATAAATGGGTTGGTCAGTCAGTTTGTGACAACCAAAAAGTGCAGCTTATATATTCAACTTATTTACACTAAGCAGGTCTTCTGTACAAAGCTTCTCACTTCTGATAGAAAATGTTAACATTGCATGATAAGATAGTTCTTAATAATAATAGAGGATATTATTTTGATCATATTTGCATCATACGCTTAATATTCTTTACAAACAGGAAAGTAAAATAAAAAGAATAATCAATTTCCCAATTTCTATTTTGTAGGTACCACTAATCTTCCTGTAGCATAACATTTTACAGAAAATATTTATCTTTTTCARTTGTTATCTTTTCCTTACTCAAGAATATTTGTCAAAATGTGTCTGGCTAAAGTCACAAGACCAAGGGTATCAGTTTTTAAAAGTGCTGTGCTGTACAGTCCTGCCAGCTTACTTGGGAATAACTCAAGAATCTCTAATAGGGCACTGTATAACAACAGCAAAAACCTTAACCTAAAAGTGCTATGTCACCTCTGAAAATAGGACTAAACTCACTTGGCTGGTACCACTAGAGCCTCTAGTGGATTTGTTTTTACATTGCAAAACTATAGTGCAGATAGCAAATTCTGTCGTTGATAGACCTGTTATTCTACTGGAGAAACAGTGAAATTTCACAGCTTCCAATATAACTGCCTCAGTCTAAATGGTATCATCACAACATGCTCTCCTGAGGACCTCACATATTTTTCTCTGTATGCAAGACTCTTCACCACTTACTTAGAAGTRACCTTTAACACTATGCTCAGGTTTTGAGGGAAGACTCTATGCCTTTACCTGGAAACTAGAAGTGCTTTGATGACAAAAATATGCATCTTTATTATAAATATAAGGAGCTGGATTCAGTTGCACACATATAAGCTGCTCATGTCATTTTAGATGAAGCAGGATTTACTGCCCAGCATGTAGATGCTGCTTGAATAAGGCACTTTTTTTCCGTACACTGTATGTCTCACCCGCCAGCCTAATCTAGATGCCTCGGATATTGTAAAGCATCTCAAATAGCTATGTATACATCTGTAGGCAACTGAATGGAGTCCAAGCAATGGGATTCAGATTCAGACATCTGAACTTAGGTGTCCACCATATAAAGTATCTACAAGTGAGCTGGGTGTCTAAGCTCCTATTATAGCCAGTGGAGATCTACTCAACACAGTCACAGCAGCCTAGAGTAGTCTCACCTTACAGTAGACACCTAGGTCAGTTGCTTATGTACAGGCTCCATTTACAATGCCCAGGGTATTCCACCTGGCTCCAGCCACCTCCCCAGAAGTTCAAGGAGCTCCCACAGACTCTTTGTCACATCTGCCAGTCAGATGCAGTTGTCTCAAATGCYCAAGGGCATCTCAAGTGGCAGCAGACACTGAAGTACGGACAATTGAATCAAGCCCATATATTTTGTTTACTTACCTAGGTCATACATAGATACCTATACTGTAGATGTCTCAATTTAGATGCCTGAATCTGAATCTGAATCTGAATCCCAACAGGAGTTTTGACTTGGCATCTAATATGAGGCATACATTTCCATAAATGGAAGGAGCGAGCTTTTCCAAGCCAGCATATTAACCAGAACTCTCTTACAAAAAGCTTAAAGGAAGTCAGTGCTAAAATCCCTAGATTTTTACTATATACCTAGAATTAGATACTTAGAAGCTTTGCAAAATCCAGTGCTGCATATCTATGCGCTTTGGTCCTTCAGTATATTAAGTGACGACATCAAATGACCTAATATGTGAGAGTCTGCAAGCATAGGACGCCAAAAAATCTTCTGCAGTCTTCTGAATAAAATGAATTTTACAATAAAGTAAACGCATTGGCAGAAATAGATGATTTTGGTGAAATACTTCAGAGTTTATAAGCAAGAATATTGACATGATGATTGCACAGTACCATTAAGATATGGTGGAATTACATGCAAAAGGACTTTTGTGCATCTTGGCCATTATATTAAAGTGACACATTTTTCTCTTATACTTATTTAACACCTTTTTAATGCTTTCTTATGGTACATCAAATTATCCCTGAAAATGCATGGTCACATTAGGAAGCATACAAATTTATTTTGTAAAACTGCTTTCACATTTTAAGAAAATATTTCCTTTACTGATTGTGTTTTAGAATAATTAATCGCAATAAGAAGAAAATTGGGATTCTTATTCACATGTCAGCAGCTGGCCACACTTTTCATTTTCAAAGCAGAAAAGCTCTAATTAAGAAACAACTGTGCAGTTACAAATGATAGATAAAAGCTAGCAGGAGAACTGAAAAGGCTGGGTTTTTTTTTGATTTTTCTTAGCCAATTTCTTTGAGGATTTTTCATTTTAGAAGTTCATCACTTAATCTTTTTTTCATCATACATACTTCAAACAAAATCACCGTAATTTTCAACAGTCTATTTCTTGTGCTACACATCACAATTAGTAATTTAGAAAAATTAACAGTTTCTCTAGAACACATTATCAAAGAACATGTATGACTCTTATTTACCAGAGGGATTTTTTCTCCTGTAAAATCCACTGATGCACATCCAAGAAACCCCTGGATAGAGCCTGCTGAAGATCTTTTGCACTTCATGTATAAGACTACTCAATTCAAATAACGTGTGCAATGCTGAACCTAAAAGGCACAAATGCCAGAAACAACAACTGCACTATATCAAGCCCAGGAAAAATTAATGGGACTAGAAAGGGAGATTTTCCAAAAATCAGAGTTTTTATTTCATCTGTAATATCGTTGATAAATGGAAATGCTACCATGCAAAATCTCAGCACTTTTTTGGACGGAAAGGCACTCATGCTAATATAATGAGTCTGGATTACAGAGGTTTGCCAAGCTTAGATCATGTATAGATTAATAATGATGTCTTTTAATGTCTTAATGATCTCTTAATGAAATACATTTATAATGCTACGATTTGGTGAGGACTCACTAAACATTTTTCATATCAGAACATGATGTTCAAAGCTAGATTCTTAGTAATAATTAACACATGTACTGTGCTTTTTCTCTTCAAAGTGCTCTAGGAACATTAGTAATTAGTTAAAAACCCGTGTGCTGAGTGTACGCTATCTGTTCAGGCTCTAAGAGGCCCACAACAATCAAACTGGAGCTAGCCAGGAAAGTCCAAGCAGAAAATAGTACTTTCTTCCGTGTTCTGAAGAATTTTAGATCAAGGCAGGAAAGACATGTCACAAGATAAATTAAATGCAGGTGGCGGCCACTTCATACAAATACTATTAGACAAATAATATAAACATAGACTACACTTTAAAAAATGTATCCAAAATATTAAAGCTTAATTATTTTTTTCTAAAAAGAAGTGAAAGAAAAGGCAACCTCAGAAACAGAAGACTGCTCCAAACCATCTGAAACCTCTTATTTTGCTAATTTCTGTTCTCAGCATCCAAAGTGAGGATTTTAGCATAAGCAATCAGAGGCTTGTGGTGCTGATTCAAAACTTGCTAATACCCAGTATCTGCAAGTTATAACAAAACCCTATATAAATCATACCTATTTGCTCCTGTGGCTGATACCTGGCAGCACAGGAGTTAATTGAACAAATAAGAGATTGCAGCTGGCTTATTTGCTAGGGCTCATCATCTGCCTGACAAGTACAGATAGGAAAAGATATTAGAGATCAGTTGCAGCCAAGCAAGACTCGGCTCGAGTACCCAGAGAACATGGTAGCTTGGGAAGAGAGGCTTTCCTTCTCAGAGTCATAATAATATGTCCCTCAAACCACGGAAAACTTTATTCCCTTCAGTGCTAGAATAAAAGAATTGTTTCACAGCATTGTACTGCTTTGGATGGAAGAATTAACTAACTCATGATAATGTGAATTCAGAGATTTTGTTCTATATCTGGGAATATTATAGAATTTTGATTTTTCACAAATAATTCAAATACATCTTTGAAAACTCATGCAAAAATCTAGCTGTATATAAAAATCTGGGCTTTCTAGTCAGGCTAGATTTTAAGGTCATTTCAATACCTAATGCAACCAGTGTGCCTATTTTCTAAGCAGAGACAACAGCAATTCCTACATTCACAGTGATATTGTGAAGATAAACATATTAAAGATTCATCAGTAATAGGGTTATGTGCTTAAAATAAATCTGTAGCTAGATTTAGTCAGTTGAAGTTGTGAAAGATTTAGTTGTCTGCTCAAGATCTCAGTTTGAAGGAGGAAAAAAATCCTAAATGTTTATATTTAGTTGAATTTGAATTTCAGCAGTCGAAAAAAGTGTTAATTTTTATCACTTCTACTTTTCTTTGTCATTTTTCAGCAATGTAAGATTTAAAATAAATAAAAGAGATACTGCAAGCTTAATTAATATGAAGCCCTATGAAAAAATTCTAATATTAAACCCAGTATGTTTTAGCAAAACATCATACATTTTTTTCTATTTTATTTGAGAATGGAAGAAGTTAGAGGGAGTGGAGAATTCAGTGATCAAAAGAATGGCATGAGATATTCTAAAGAACTGGTGGTAACAAAGGAAACACCTTTAGTAAAGGGCAGAAGCTGAAAGTCTGATTATTTACACATTGCACTCACTTGGACTTCTTCCAGCCGTATACTGGAATTTCACTTTATCTTATGTTAATTTTTTGGCAAATGGCAGCATGATGCTTGTGAGGTCTTCAGAAATATGACTTAGAAAAAGCTGATAGCAAATTCTTGAACACCCTTGTTCTATTTAAATTATACAGACAGCACAATAGAAATACAAGGGAAGGGGAGAAGGCTGAAAAATGCAGAGCGAGGCTATGGGATCTCAAGCTGCTGACTTCTGAGTCTGAAGAAAGAAGTGACCAATTTCCATTCTTTTTCTTGGAAGCCGCAGTGAGGCCAAGTTTCATGGAGCAAGCCTTGCCCTACCGTAGCAACCTCCCTCCTGCCTGCTGAAGAGTCAGTCTACCCAGTAAGGCAAGCAATTCCAATAGACCTCTGAAATCTAAGGCAGGAAATTCCTTTCAGCACAGCTTTCAGCAATGAAACGGACTGTGAAAACATCTTCCCAGAGGATTACAGGGCTCCTGCCCAGGAATTAGCAGAGAAAGTTCGGCACTTACATTAGTACAACGCCCCCAGCTCGACTTCAGGCTTAACAAGGGCAGCTTTAACGTACGTTTATGCTGAGGCTAGTTAATGCTTTCAAACTCAGTGCAAGAATGTCACTTTTGTAATATAGGCTATTAAGAACTTCTAAAAATACGTCAAATGTTAGAAAATGCTTCCTCTTGTCTAAAGCACAATCTAGTGCGTGTCCTTCACAGTTTATAAATGGAATTGTTTTCTTAATTAAACATGCAGTCTTTTATTTCTGTCCCATGTCTTACATAATTTTATTAAAGACCTTTTTATAGTCTTCCCAAAAATCCCAACCCAATGCATATGTAATCACATTCTGCATGTACAGGTGTCACTGGGCAGGAGGAGGTATAGGTATGCATACATGTGTCTTCTGCCTTCTTTCAGCCATAATAACTTGGTGAACTTATTGGCCAATTTGGAAATGTTGTTAATTCTAGAGGCTTTTTTAATTCAATTGATAACGTGGTGCTGCTCACTGGAATTCACTCGATGGCTAACTGCCAGGACAGGATTCAGTTGTGTAAACATATGTGAAAGTGCTAGCCGAGATGTCCCAGTGTATGTCGCTAGTGTCCTGAGATGTTCGGACACCAGCTGCCAGACCAGAAAGTGCCTGATAGGTCCTGCCTCATCTGTGCCAGACCCCTGCAGCTGTCTTAGATGCACAAGAACATCTCAAATAGCACTAGATGCCAAGGTTTAGGCAGCTGAATCCAGTTTCCAGTGACTTTGCGAACAGAATGAACAGTGTGACTGCCACAACAGCAAAAAACCTGACAGCTGAATAGCTGTGGTAACAGCCTAACCCCACCTCTGCGCTACTTCAAAAAATCATCACCTTGAAAATAGCAACTATTTGAAATGCACACACTCCCCCCGCAAAAAAATCCCARCAGATTCCCCAAGACTATAGTGGAAAATAACCATAGAACATTAAAGAGTATCACTGAAATGGAATTGCCTGTTTTTATTATCTCGATATACCTTGTAACTTAACAGGAGCTTGTCCGCAGTCGGGTGCCAGCAATCCACAAACTAACATTTGTATATTTGCTATATTTTTTGTCTTTTTAAATAGGTAAGTATCCCAGAGCAACAAAGAAAGACTATAACCCCTGGCATCCTCCCCTTCCTTTCCCCAAATTATGTAGTAAATGCACCCGCCTTGGACCCGAATGATAAAACCAGTAGAAACTGGAGAGAAGGAAAGTCTGCCATCTTTTAGAAGCTTGTCAAGGAAAAAGTGGAGTAATGTTACAGAAAGAAAGATGGAGACTCTCTGAAAAGTCTGTGCCCAGGCAGTATTCTGGAGGGAGGCATCCAGGAAAAGCTTCTCCACTATTGCTAAATGACAGAAAATATAAACCAGAATGAACCTCCCTTCTTCTGTACAGGTGAAAAAGATGTTCTGTGAAGTCAGAAACACTAGGTACAAGGAAAAGGCAGAAGAATTTATCCAAGAATAATGGATGAGTTATTCTAGGCACCTTCACGCAAACTGTAAGGAAATCTGATGCACTGCATATCGGGAAACCATGCCAGAAACCATGGCAAAATATAGAATCATAGAATCATGTTTGGGTTGGAAGGGACCTTTAAAGGTCATCTAGTCCAACCCCCCTGCTGTGGGCAGGGACATCTTCAACTAGATCAGGTTGCTCAGAGCCCGGTTCAACCTGACCTTGAATGTTCCCAGGGATGGGGCATCTACCACATCTCTGGGCAACCTGTGCCAGAGTTTCACCACCCTCAGTGTAAAAAATCTCTTCCTTCTATCTAGTCTAAATCTACCCTCTTTTAGTTTAAAACCATTCCCCCTTGTCCTGTCACAACAGGCCCTGCTAAAAAGTCTGTCCCCATCTTTCTTATAAGCCCCCTTTAAGTACTGAAAGGCTGCAATAAGGTCTCCCCGAAGCCTTCTCTTCTCCAGGCTGAACAACCCCAACTCTCTCAGCCTTTCCTCATAGGAGAGGTGTTCCACCCCCCTGATCATTTTTGTGGCCCTCCTCTGGACCCGCTCCAACTGGTTCATGTCTTTCTTGTGCTGAGGGGTCCAGAGCTGGATGCAGGACTGCAGTTGTCAACATCAACAACCAAGAGCCAGAACAACAACCAACTAGCCAGTGGACAAGCTGCTTTCTGAAGAACAGGCTGGGAAGTTAAGGAGGACAACTTTGTGATCTCTGCAAAAGAGAGGCTCGAATGCAAGAGGATGTGCTTTAGAAAGAATAGAGTCAGATGAGAGCTCGCAGACAGGGGAGAGGGGAGATCAACACAAGAGACTTCACAGCAGGCATCTGCCACAGGCTCCCTTATCAAGAGGACTTTAGTCAGGCTTTTGACACTGTCTCCCATAACATCCTCATGGACAAATTGAAGAACTACAGGCTAGATAAACAGGCAGTGAAGTGGACTGAAAGCTGGTGAATTGCTGGGTTCAAAGGGCTGTGATCAGTGGCACGAAGTTCAGTTGAAGGCCAGACGCTAATAGTGCACCTAGAGGTCGATACTGGGACCAATATAGTTTAACCTCTGCATTCACGACCTGGACAACAGGGCAGACTGCACCCTCAGCAAAACTGGGAGGAGTGGAGGTAGAGTGCTGCCATTCAGAGGAACTTCAATAGGTTGCAGAGATGGGCATAGAGGAACCTCATGCAGTTCCACAAAGGCAAGTGTGAAATCCTGCACCAGGAAAAGGAGTAACTCCACGCACCTGTGCAGGCTGGGGACCTAGCTGGAAAGCAGCTTTGCAAAGAAGGACCTGGGGGTCCTGGTGGACAAGTTGACTGTAAGCCAGCAATGCGCCCTTGCAGCAAGGAAGGCCATCAGTATCCTGGGCTGTGTTAGGAAAAGCATCACCAGTAGGTTGAGAGAGGTGATCCTTCTCTTCTACTCCGCAGCGGTGAGGCCACATCTGGAGTGCTGTGTCCAGTGATGGGCTCCCCAGTGCAAGAGAGACATGGACTTACTTGGGCAAGTCTAGCAAAGGGCCACAAAGATGACTGAGGGATAGAAGCATCTGATGCACAATGAAAGGCTGAGAGCTGGGACTGTTCAGCCTGGAGAAAAGAAACCTCAGGGGGATCTTATCAACGGGTGGAAGTATCTGATGTGGGGGAGTAAAGAAGATGGAGCCAGATTCTTCCCAGTGGTGCCTAGTGACATGACAAGAGGAAATGGGCACAAACAGAAATACAGGAAATTCAGCTAAAAAAAACCAAACCAACTTTTTTACTGTGAGACTGGTCAAACACTGAACGAGGTTGCCCAGAAAACTTGCGGAGTCTCCATTCTTGGACAGATTCAAAACCCAACTGGTAACAAAGCCCTGAGCAACCTGCTGAAGTTGACTCTGCTTTGAGCAGGGGGCTTGGTCTAGATGATCTTCAGATGTCCCTTCCAGCATCATCCATCCTGTGAGTCTGTGAATCTGTAAGTGTAGTTTAAAAGTGCAGATGAAAAAGGTGAAAAATAAACATTTTGTTTTGTCTGTCCCATGTCTTACTTGAAGAGTAAAATTATATCTACGTATAATATATAATTATATCTACACTTGTCCATGTACTCTATTCATCATTTGTGCAAGACTCAGGAGCAGACAGGTTGACCTCTCTTTCTTTTGACGTATAAACTTCATGTTTGTTTTGGAACTACATCTCTTTCCAAAATTACACAAGGAAACAGAAAATCAAAGTCACCTACTCTGCCCTATGAAGTACTGCACCAATAAAATGGTGGCAGGGAAGGGACAAACAGGATTTGAAAATATGTTAGAACTTTCTTTCATGTAACACTGACGTACATTAAGTGAAAATTATAAGACATCACTAAATTAAAAGGCAGTGGTCACAGTATTAGATTGTATTTCAACAACAGAATACAATTTTAGAATATGAAGAATATTGCATTATTATCAAAGATACAGACACAACATACATAGCTTTTTAGGGGATTTAATGTAGCTAAACTTGTGCAAAAGCTGTTGTAAAAGAGAACAATTTCATATATTTGTAATGGCTGAAGCAGAAGGAATTTTAATTTACTATCTGCTGAGGGACTAAACCCAAAACATTACCACAGCAGGTCTTTGCTGCATATTGACCTCAAGGGAAAAGAAGTTGGTCACATCAATAGCAAAATGAAAAGCGTAGAAAGGTGTTTGGAAAGTTCACCACTTTCTAGTGGTCTAGATTTCACTGTCTCCCTCTAACTCTACATATGGGTCTACGATTGTTTAGTGGGAGATCATGTACAGGTAATCATAAATAACAGTTCACAGTAAAATTCATTATTCTGCAAAGGCTAAGCAGAAAAGTGATTCACGGGGTTTAGGCAACAGTTAGGGCTAGAGCTGACTTTTTGCAAGAGACTAAATTCTATACCTGAGCTGAAACCTGCACCCTCTGAAACACCAGAAAATCTCTGATGAAGACTTGGCCAAACCCTGGTGTAATTTATGACTTACAGTTCTCATGGTCAGTTTTAGATAGCAACAGGGGAAGGCAAGGGCAAAAAAAAAATTATTTGACTAGTTCTCAAATGTACTTATAAATGGAATTTACTTTCATGAAATTCAATGTTTTATTTCATATTACAGTTTGCAGCTATTAAATATGAGGCAGTTGCTGTGTGAGTTGTTCCAGTACATACAGCTGCATTAACAGCTAACTACAAATGCATTTTACACTAGTGGGTACTTTCAAGAACCAAATGTCTCTTCAGGAAGTTTTACCCGCAACTTTTTTTCATTTATTTACGCAGTTCCAGCTAATTCTGTATGTTACTTTCCACATATATGTGCTTTTTTTCTGTCTTTGCTGCCTGAAAACTAATTTCCATTCATCTGTGGGGCAAGATTAACAAAGACACTACCATCTGTTCCTCGACAGGATTTGCTATCATATAACTGTTGACATGTAAAGGGTATTTTATATTTTGATTGGACATTAATTGTGCTTTCTTTGGATTAAGTATTTTAAACTGAACTATGAAAATAGCCTTAAATATATAGGTCATAGCAATTATTGTGTTATTTACATTACTAAACAAGTACGCAGCAGATGGCCTCCAGGGCCCTGGACAGAAGAACCTATCTCCTGCAGATTTATTTGGTGCTTGGAGATACTACCAACTAACTTCTCAAACCCGTTTGAATGCCATTGTGCCTCTCGTTTGTTGCCAGCAAAAATAGTCCAGGTTTGTTTGTTTCAACACCAATATTTCTCAAGGCTTTCCTGGTACCTGGCTATATAAAACGTTCATACTTGGGCCTTTTCAGAGGCCATGCCCCTGCAGTTAAATTAAATAGCACCAGGGACTCTTAACTAGACAAGGGGCCACAGTCTGACCACATCTACACTTTTAGTACTTGGCCCAAGTCTCCTTTTGTACCCGGGTGGTACCACCGTGGCCATCAGGCGTAATTGTTATATTGTGTAGGGTTTTTTTTCATTTATAAGTGCCTGAAAAATACAAAGACTGTATTGCAGCCCTCCACTGTATTGCAGCCCTCCACTGTGATTTCTCCATTTCACGAAACCTAGGTTGTACGCAGCGTGAGAGTATGTGATGGTTGAGAGTACAAAGCCTGCTAGGACAGTTTTGGAAGACCCTGCGAGGTGGAGAACACCACGTTTGGCGCAGTCTTGTCCATCCTGCCCACTGAGCACGGCTTCTGGTACAAGCCTGTACCCTGAACTGTGCCCAGGATTGTTCACTAGAGTGTTCACAGGCCCAAAACGGGTTAACGCTTAACCAGTCTGGACTGGTCCAGCACTGAAGGACACTCACTGGTCCTGTTTCATGCAGCAGTAAAAACATAACCAGGAAAGTCATGCAAAATACTCATGAAGATCTGACCTTATGAAGCACTACCCCAAGCTTTCATGACATAAATTCTTCTTTTTTTTCCTATCCCTGAGTTAAACTGGCCCTTAAAGGTACTTATTCTATTCCACCCTGATCTAGCAAAATTTTTACACATGTGAGCCGCTTTAAGTTCACTGTTTTCAAGGGGCCTAAGTTTGTCTAAGCAAAGTCTATGCATGCCCAGAAGCTCTGGGACCATTGCTTTATATGAGGCCATTCACATGCTCGAAGTTTTGTGTTTGCTGTACTCTGACATTATATACTTAAAAAAAAGAATCATATGAGAGCAATACTATATATACGACATATAAAACTATACAACCTCCAATTAACCTCCATTTCCAAATGCTTGCAGTTAGCGTTTTTAGTCTTATAATACAGGAATACATACTAAAATATTATTGCTGCCATTTATGACATGAACATACTCAAATGCATACCATGAAGTCCGCATGTGCCCACACATAAGGGCTCAATAAGCCAATCAACACTATGTCAAATTCATTTTTTTCCACGGAGGTGTGGAATAATAACCTTTTCCTACTTAAAGTTTCGCTTTCTTACATTAACTACCTGTAAATCCATCTTAGTCCTTGGAAGAACTTTATTCATTTGCATTCTCTGTTTCAGCTGTTTCGGGAACTGATGATGCAACTATTTTTTGAAACATTTCACTGTCTCTAGGTCATCACTTCTAACTCATAATTTTACAATACATGTATTTCCAACTGCTCTGTAATAAAAAAAAAGTAATTTGAAAACCACAAAGAATTTATTTTACATACTTCTGAAAAATCTCTTCAGACAAAATGAGTATGCACACAATAGCTTAACTGTTCAGTGTGAAATCTACTTCCATGAGCAATCTAAGTATTTACATGATCCCTGTGTATTTTTAAAATCTTAAGATATTGGTTATACAGAAGTTTGAGATATTTAATTGTGAGGGAGTGAATAGTTCTACTGAAAATCTGTTCAGGATCCAAATGTTGCAATCTAATGTTTGCTTCCCTGTACAGTCAAATTTCTCCATTTATGTACTGCAATGTGTTTTCACAGAATAGGAAATATAATTAAAAAAAAAAAAAAAAAAACCCAAACAAAACCAACAACCCCCCCCCAGGATTTTATGTAAATAAAAATTGTCATGGAAGCTGGACATAAAGATGTGGATAAATCATTTTTTGTCCCATTGATTAAACAGGTAATTTGAAATATTAGTGACACTGCAGACATATGGACTCCTTCAAGCAGAATTATATCAGTGCCCTGTGACAGATCCTATTTATCTTTATTGTAACTCTAGCTTTGGTAAACTGTCTCCAAAAATACTATGCTTTAGCAACATGAAGACTAATGTTTTAACTGTAAAAAAATCACTGAATTCTTGTATCTTGACTGTATACTACTCTTATGGCATCACCTTTCCTTCTATCACCTTTAATTTATTACATTCATTTCTCCGAGTCCATCAAAGAGGACCCACACAGACTAGGAATGCCTTTCCATTGCATTCAAAGCACCAGAGAACAGAAAAAACAAAGAGCTGGAGAGTAAAGGCATTTATATAATTTGGTGAATATTAAAGATGACTGTGTTTTATATTTGCAGATAATTYACTGGAAATAATAAATCATTAGGTGATACATATGTATGTTTTCATATATACTGTCCCACTTTACTACTAAACTTATAAATTATACAAACAGAAATTGGGAACAATTTGTGATCTCCTGAAAATACATTCTCCAGACTGAATGATAATGAATCTTTGAACAAATRAAGAAATCTTTGAACACTGCAAAGATCCCAAATCTTTGATTCCTACATCATACATAGAAATTTAGCTTAAGAATAAAGTTCAGAAACTGGAGAACTGATGATTTTAAGGGGTTAAGGAGATTTTCCCCTTATGTGAAGATGTAAGTGATGAAAACACATATCTAAAAATCAGTTATGTAGATGAAAGGAATGCCTAATGTCACAGCTGAGTACACAGTGGCTACGCAAGTGATGAGCTGAGATGATGGGCTATTAAAAAAAACATGTTGCCCTTAAAACACCTGCTTCACCTGCTTTATTGATTTACATTCTGCCACTATATTATTGATTCTTTAGCATAGACACTGGTTTGATTAACCTCTATTTTCATTATTTGTTTACTACATTAAAACACCCAGATCAGCTACAGGTCTGTAATCCACAAAGTTAGTTGTTAATTCACAAAGAATACCTAAAAAGCACATTACAAATTTCATTCAGAAAACAAATCAACAAATAGCTAGCTTATAGTGAACTATTATTATTATTATTACTAATAATAAAATATTGGTGCATATGAGCAATGTCTTGAGCAATGCAAATGCATCACAGAACCCCGCTTGAAGAAAACGCATGTGGAATGCTTTAAGCCACCCCTTCGCAATTCATGCCAAGTGAAAGAGTTGTTCATGCATTTCCTTCCCCAAGGGAAACCACTATGAAAACTCATGCTAATCAGCAATTTTATGGTCTCACTCAAGAAATCAAAAGTCACTGAGAACCTGCACTCTAAAAAACATATATCAACCACACATAAAACTGTACTTCTCCTGTGAGGACAAAAACTACCAATTTTCTCAACTATTAAAACAAATTTAAGAAAATAAGGCCAGCCAATTTACAACACAGCCACTGATAAACAGAATATTGGCATGATCATACTGGGGTGACCATTCAAACCCCCTCCTCCCACTGTCTGTCATCTACCCTCATCACAACTAGCAATCAGATCACAAATTGCTGAGCTAAAGTCTAATGTTGATCCTCTGGGAAGGAGGCAATGCCAGCAATCTTGGAATTTGCATCTAACCGTTAGGATTTAGGCTGCTTTTATTAACATTTTTAAGTGGGGAACCTGAATGTCAAAACATTGACATGATTTATTCAAGAACAGAAATTTACATGTAAAATCCAGGACAGAGCTGAGGAATTTTGATTCCTTTGAACGTCCATTCACAACAGACCAGGGCAAACTGCCTCACTCTTCTACAAAGTGAAAGAAAGTATTTTTTGTGACTTCACTGAAGGAACTTAGCAACTCCAGTTCATATCAAATGTAATACAAGAAGTCATTATTTTAACATTCACCCATGAGCTTACCTGCTGCTGACAATCAAGTTCTATAAACAGTTTAATAAAATGGTGTATTCTGATCAACAGTACCTCAAGCACCTAGATGGYCCTTTGATATTTCAAACGCACATTAGATAAACTGGGTTCTGGAATAAGAAATGCCCCCTAAGACAAGACTTGACTTTCAGAAAAATGCAATGTTAGTTGCAAATATGAACATGAAAACTGTATCAGATTGGGCCAACAGTCCATTCTGTCTTTGACAGCATCCAGCAGTAGGTGCCACGGAAAGGGCAAGCACGTTGCGCTAGTTCCCTGGTACAACCTCCAGAAGACTGATGGCTGTCGGGGCTTCCTGAGCCTTTAAGAAGTACCTTCATGTTTAATAGCCCCTGATGGATTTCCCTTCCATAAATCTGCCTTATCTTTTTGCAAACCCCTGTAAACTTTTAGGAATCTGTGACATTTCCAATGAAGTTTAAGACTACATTAAAATACTTCTTGTTTAGAAACTGCTGCCTATTAGCTTAATTTGCTTTCCACAGGTTTTACATTAGAAAAGACAATGAGGAATCACTGTCCATTCAACTTAAATTTCACACACCATTGCATAGGCTTTTGTCATTATTTCCCCAAGCTCCTCCCATCAGCTTGTCTTCCGACTTCCATTTTATTTAGTGCTCTCTATATGGAAGAATTTCAGACTTGTGAAAAGCTTTATCACATTTTTCTATACCTATTACAGCTTTACTGTACCCTTTCCAAGAGGTGGGAACTGCTAGAGCTGCAGACCCCATGCAAGCAGTGACAGTCACACAGAGAGAGAATGATGGTGTCTATTTCCAAATGGTTACCAAATCTTACTTGATTTTGACCACTGGAAGCACAAAGCACTGAGATTTCATAGAGTATCTGTTGTGACTCCAAGGTCTCGCTCATGAACAGCAATCATTTGTTAAGAGCCTTTTATTCCATCTAAACACTCAGTTTTATCTCACATGTCAACATGTGCCTGTCATTTTACTGCTCTCGGTAGGAATTCAAAGGTTCTTCTGCAACCTGACAATTATTTTTACTAACCTGAATAAATCAGTATGAACAACAGATTTTACTACTCTGCTGTCAGCCCCCTTTTCCAGACTATTACTATGTTGAATAGTACTGTCTTCACACGAATTCCTGTACAACCTGTACAGGAACCTGTTACACCAAGCCATTGAAAAAGATGGTAATTGATTCCTACCTTTTATTTCCTCTCTCTTCACTGGGTATCCATCCATCTGAGGGTTGTAACCTTTATCCCACGACGGCTGAGTCTTCTAAGAACCTTTGACAAAAGCCCTTGCCCAAACGCCTTTTGGAAATCCAAGTTCATTGACCCAGCTTGCCTTGGCCAAGTGTGGTCACTTGGCTCCTCCAAAGACTCCCACAGATTTCCAAGGCACAATGTCCCTCCATAAAAAACAGTGCTGACGTTTCTCCATTGCATTGTATTTATTCCTGTTCCACTCGCTCTTGTCCTTGTTATTCTTCCTACCGATTTGATCAACATGTGCATCAACCTTAAGGGATCCTCTTGGAGCCGCTTAGGTTTCAGCTACAGGTGGCACTCGCTGTGCTCCAACGCTGTCTTTAGCACGTGGTTACATGGCACGCTCAGCAGTCCAACCGTTTCATACCCGAACCCCTCTGTAACTCCTGGATAAACACCATCTGATCTTGCCAATGTCCTACTATTAAATTTATTTTTTTTTACCTCCTACCATATCTTGAACTGGAAACAGCTCCTCCAACACATTTCTCAAAAAAACAGCATTTCAGCTTGAAAACCTCCCTAAGGTCCTCTTTGACAAACACGGGGTTTAGGTTTTTCGTTACAGCTTTATCTTCCTTCCCTGAGCTCCATTCACACCTTATTTAGTGGACATGCAGACTCCATGGCAGGATCCTGGTAGGCTGAAAAAGGATTTACTGCTACTTTTCATGTCTTTTGCAAGTAGATCCTCAAGATCTTTTGGGCCTGCTTTACCGTGGTGTTACACTCCAGTTGTCTGGGTGCAGTTTCCTCATTTAGATGCAACTTCAAACGCTTTGACGGATGAGTCTGTGCTTCTGCTACCCCTTCCTCTGCCTTTTTTTAAGCATCCCAACTTATTTTGCTTTTTCAAAACTACTTCTTTTTTCTGTTCCAGAATTCCCAAAGAAACTGTGAGGTCTGGGCACGCGTGAATGACAGAAACTAAAGGAAACCCCCAAGACGCGCGTCTCGGGGGAGCTTAGCTCTCGCTCCCGCTCCCGCCTTTCCCTCGCGGGCGACGGACGCCGGCGCTCGCTCGGCGCCTCGCCTGGGGCGGGGGCGGCCCCGCCAGCCAGCGGCCACCGCTCCGCCGGGAAGGGCCGCCCTGTCGCCCCAGGGGCACGCCGGGCAGGCGCTGCCCAGGCCGGCTACCTCGGGAGGGCTGCCCCGTCCCTCAGGGGGCCCGCACGGCCGCCGCCCTCACAGAGCGGGGCGGTGGCGGTGGCGGCGGCGGCGGGAGGCGGGGGGGGCGGGGCTGCCCTCAGCCCACCCCGCGCGGCCCAGGCGGAAGGAGCGGCCCAGCGGCACCCGCCCCCTCCCGCCGCCGCCCTGCGCGGCCTCGCCGGCTTCCGCCCGGCTTCGGCAGACGTCGCTGGCGCCGGCCGCTACCTCGCCGCCGCTATGCTGGGTATCGGCGAGCCTGCGAAGGGGGAAGGTACGTGCTTTAGCGGCGCGGCTGTCTCGCCGGTTCCCGCCGCCTCGGGGCGCCGTGCGGGGCGGGGGCAGCGCGGAGGGGCTGCGCCCCCGCCGAGGGCGGGCGGGCGGTGGGCCGGGGCGGCGGGGCTGGCCGGGCCCCTCGCGGGCTGCCGGGCGGGCCCCCCTCCTTTCCCTCTTTTCCCTCCCTGCCCTCCCTTCCCTCCCGTCTTTCCCTTCCCCTGCCCGGCGAGCGGTGTCGGGTCCGAGGGCCGTGCAGCGAGCGGCCGTGCGCCTAGGGCCTCGCTCAGCCGGTTGCCGGACACCTACCGCTGCTGTGTGCGGCGGCAGCCGGTAGCCCGGCGGCGGGGCTGACCCGGTGCCTCGCCGGGCGGTGAAGTGTCCCCTAGCCGTTCTGTAACGGCCGTGCAGAAGTCAGGTTTATGGAATCGTCTTCCGCTAAATAGCGTTGGTCATTCCTAGGCGTAAGCTTAAGGATGGAGTAACGCATCCCAGGCAGTAAGCAATGCTTCGTACGTGCTCCCTTGACTTGTTTTTCCTTGGATTGGGAGGAGACTTCAAGAAACAAGTCCTAAGCAGCATCTCCTTTTCCAGAAAATAACTGTGGTGATGCTACTTGTAGTGTTTTTTCTATAAGTCAGTACTTGTTCCTGTGAAACATCTCTCGGATCTGACTGATGCTCATTATCTAAGCAGCAAGTTCTACAACAGGTAGGAAGAAAAAGTCCATGGCCTGACAGGCCTATAAATGAGAAAAATAAGATTATGAATGCTTAGAAGTTAAAAGCAAGATGAGTTTTGTAAGCAGAAAGAAGTGACTTAGATTAGAGGAACTAATCTGGTTTGGAGAAGCGGAGTCTAGCAGGCGTACACACCCTCCTTCAGGAGCCCTCTGTCTGTCAGGTTTGTTCTTAGATTGGTTCCTGAGCATCATCGTTAGTAAATGCAGGTTTGATGGTAGCTGCTACAAAGGTGAAAAAATGCCTGTGCCAGACAGGAGGTTGGCAGCAGGTTCAGGAAGCAGTGTAAACAGCGATATGGTAAAAGAAATGATGATAATGACAAAACACTGTTGAGGCGTGACAGTTGTTGAGGACTTTCTTACTGGTTGTTGCGTTCGCAAAAATGATAAAACAGCTTCTTTTCTTGCAATTTAAGTATAATATTAAAGTGTTACCATCAGAAGACTTGAACAGCTTGAATGATGCAGACCCTTATTTTTTTAAGGTGTGGCGTACTCCTGGCYCTCTGGGACTTTGTTATTCAGTTAAGATCTGAGAGTCCATCTGCATGGACCTGTTGCAGAATCTGGATATGAATTTGTATTTTGTGTGTCTTGGAGACGAGAAGCCTTCAATTATTAATTAGGATTATTGCAGTCCCCTATTTTCTTGTGGCACTTGCTTATGATGTCAGTGTGGGAAGTGGTCACATGTTTACAGAACTGGGTAAGTGACAGCACTAMCATTTAATATTTTCCATCATGGTATTACTACAAGGATTGTATAAAAGCAATTGAAGTCAGTGATCTTTCAAGAATCTTTGACAGTACTCTAAGCAGATGCTTGTGAAAGAGGCAAGCATATATGATTCTTCTTTATCTAGTCCCACTCTGTAAGTATCCACTCAGCCTGCAACAAAGCACAGCCCAGGAACTTTCTGGAACAGGTGTACTAAAGACTTAAAGTTCCACAATGGATTTCTTCTRCATCAACTCATCCTTGCCTTGCACCCGTATGGAGTTCTAGTGTTCGCAACATCCAGCCTCAAGTAGTTCTGTGGGTCAAATACACACTAACTCAGGAGTCACCTCCGTTGGTTTTGAACACGCTTGTAATTCTGATAAAGTAATTCTGATAAAAGAATATTCATAATAGGAAACAAATGTGTAATATGAAAGGTCTGAACTTTGAACAGAGTCTTAAGCTTGAAACAAATCTGGAATTTCACACTAGCCTGAGTACATAGTTGACTAGTAAAATGAATGAAAGAACTGTTTATTTACCTAGCTAGGATTGCACAACCACCTAATGCAGCTGTTCCTTGTGTGGTAAGTGCCCTCTTATCATATGTTGGGTAATCCTGATGTGCCAGAACAATACCTAACCAGAGATGTTACAACTCCCAAGTATGGCAGGATTTTTTTCCTCAGTATCCTCRCTTCCTTGTGCTGCTGCCAGTAACCATGCTGTTCTTTTGGTTCTCTCCTTTTTCTGTCTCCTCTCCTGCTTCTGTTTAGATCCTGTTCCCATTGTCTTTTGTTTAGACAGGTCCTTTACTCAGACTTCTTGTTTAAAAAAAAAAAAATGTGACTGATACAAACTTTTTGTGGAAATCTGACCCCTCAAATTTTACCTCTCAAAAGAAATTGTAGTGCTAACTGGAAATAAAATCAGTGTCAGATGATAACTGGATTATTATTTGCACCTGGAATGAACACAGGCTTYGTTTATGTACGTATTTGTACGTAGTTATATGTTGTCAGGGTTTGGCAGGATTATTTTGATGGGAGGAGCTGGGTCCCTGTGCAAAAGAGTGATACTTAAGGGTTACTCTCGTTTTGGGGAACAAGCTAGCAGTGTTTCCAGCATGGTGGGTTGACTTGGATCCTCTTGTTACTGGAACTGTAGGTCTGTCTGTCAGAGCACTGGCATGTGCAGGCCTTCCTGTAGCACTGGTTCTGGGAGAAACTTTTTGGCTCCTGTTCCAGTTTCTCTAGCGTGACTGTTCAACTCCCTGTCCCATCCACCTGATCAGCAGAATGATGAACATCACCATTGCCTCTTACTGGGAAGGACTTGGGCTCCAGGCCTCATATTAATAGTATAGACAATTATATTACTGTGGTGACTCAGAAAGGGATCTAATGCTATCTGGTATTATTCTTTGTAGTCTCTTGTTTATGTCTCCTGTTCATTGATTCTCCTGTTTGATTTCCCTTGCCCTTTGCACAGAGCTGCATTCAGCCTATTTGTTTTCATGTCTGCTGGCAGTGCCTTCCTAGCCTGTTTAGGTTAGTAAATGAATATCAGAATGCACAGCTGCTGCAGTAAACATAGGAAGGAGGTGGTAAGCAGTAAACACAGACTGAGAGATTACTGGAGAATGCTGTTGTGACTAGTAAGTTGGTCCACTGTAAGTAGACAGTATTTTGACTAATTCTTTTATGTCCCTGTTAGAAAGCAGGAAAACCGTCAGTAGCTAGAGAGCTAAGTTGAAGATGAGGTAAACAGTTGATGTAAGAACACAGGCAAGTTGAAGTAATAAAATGGGAAGAAAAGAAAAAGTGTTTTGAATTCAGAGCATATGTTAGGCTAAAGGAGAACAACTAACGTGGAAATATGGAAAAATATAGAAATAAGGGATAGTTCCATAGAGAGATTCAGGCTGAACAGTACAACGAAGGATGGGAGAAGCCAAATCAAGGACAGCGTGATGCTAATTGGATTGATGTACCTTTTTTTTGCTTTGATATCTGCTGCTTGCTAATATTCATTATGCTCTTTGAGCTTTGCCTTACTTAACCAGAACAAAGAAAATAATAGTGCTCTGCGCTGAGTAGTGAATCTTATTCTGATAGGAGGTGGAAAAGGAGTTATTGAACGYAAGATGAAATAGCAATTGCTTTTTACTGCTTTTGCCAGTCATTACTGCTGCTGAAAGGTGGAAATTTCTTCAAATGCTTAACTTTTGGGTGCTGTGGTTTAAATGYATATATAGCTTACTGTTACTTTAAATTCTGCAGTTTTGTGTTTCCTTGAATGTTGTCCAGATTACCTGTATGACTTAAATGGCTATCCTACAGAAATGTGGGGCTTGTAGTTTTTTGACGTAGGATTAAAAATAAGAGGATAGAACATACATTTGCAGATAGTTCTTTGACTTTTTTTTCTTTTGAAAATGTGCAAAGCTCTCATTTTCCCTAGAGGCAGTAGGAATCAAATGGCAAAGAAGCGTCATCTTTGTTTAGTGAACAAGCATTTTTTCCAAATCCTTAGACCACAAGCAAACCTATTTGCATGTGCATGTTTTCTCTCTCAATACCATTTTGAGTTTCTTCTTGTGCATGTGTCCTTTATTATCTGTTCTTTCACTTTTTTCCAGTATATTATGCTATTTCTCTCTCTCCTATTGAAGCAATACCCTGTGAAAGGCCATATCAACTCTTCTCCCACATAATTCACATACCTGTTCAGTTTTGAACGTGCTCTGTTTTGGATGGTGTTATGTGCTGAAGTTTGAAGGACACTAATGTTTCTTTTCTCTGTATCCAGACCTAAGTATGATGGGTTCTTGTTCATGAAGTATAACATTCCCACCTCTAACTTCAGCAAGATTTTAACCCGGTCTGTAATCATGGTGTTACATTTCAGTTTTGCCTAGTGGCTCCCAAAATACTGATGTTCAACATAATCCACATTCAAATAAACAATTAAACAAATTGCATACTTTGCAGACTTTACTGTATTYGTGACAATTTTCTCATGCTATCCATTCCAAACTGTGATTTATTTCCCTTTGATTTTCTCGTGTAGGATGTTTGCTTTTTGCTTGGTTTTCCTGCAGGCAGCTGGGAAAGTTCATTTACAAGATTCTGTTGACATGAGTTGTCTGTTTCAGTGAAATTTGCTGGTCAGAAGAGACTTAGCATAGTTTTCTCCCTGGAAACCTTCTTTATCATGAAGACATTGTACTTCAGCAGYGGCATTTTATATTCTCTCACATATAAATTCTATCTTTACTTGACTGAGGTTTTGCTAACATGGCAGTCTAATCTCAGAATATATGTTTAAAGTATATTTATTATACCCACCTGTTACTCGTGCCCACCACCTTCTGTTTATTCCTCTGTGAGATTTCAATTTTAAACTCCCCAAGATTTTCCTCTGGGTCCAATACTTTAATGCAGTATTTGCAGGGAAAGCTGTCTTTGAAAGTTGCTTCATTTGTCTGGTAGATCTCAATATTATGTGCAAATGAACAACTTTTTCTTCCATTGGGACTAAAAAGTTTCCCAAAATCCCATTTTCTGTTCTGGAAAATACCCCATATTATACCGAATTAAACCATCCTATTTGTTTTCATGCAAATTAAACCATCATTACTTCCTTGAGTGTGCTTGTTTCTTTAAGCAACAAACTTCTTGCTCRTTTCTTTTTAGGTCATCAAAATTATTATCTTTATCATCAGGCTTGCATATTAACTAGGAAATGGGGGAGTTGCTGGGAGTATAGCTACCACTTTCTTGTAATCTGTGGGATTCCCCACCTTGATTATGCTAATGAAGTTACTTTAAGAAAAACCAAAACAAAACAAACTTGCACTCTTTTGGGGTCATTTTCATGTTGGTAGCTATGAACAGTTCACAAACAGTTTGTGATGCTGTAGCTCTTTTGAAAAAGTRAAAGTTACCATCTGGATATGATTAAATAGATTGACAGGACATGATATGTAGGACCTYTTCCACTGTATGCTGAAATGTGTTCGATAAAACATATTCCACTTTTAGAATGTCATGTCTTTTTTCTTTTGAGTACATTTATGGTTGCTGGTATTTTATGAAGCCTCAGGGGACCCCCAGCCACACCAGGGTAACCTCTCAGGGTTTGCTTATGCTTGCTATGATTCCAGTGCTAAATGAGTGTTAAAGTTGCAATGGCAAATGGAGGACCTTTGATCTACCTAGTAATAAGGGACATGGACTCTGCGGTTTGAGCACTGGGCAAGCGTAACTGGGTTTTAGAGACCTTTGTGAAAGGAGTGTCAGCACAAACAAAAACAGAGGTCTGTGATTGCCAAAGGAGAGGCAGAGACCAGACATAAAACTTAGTGTCTTGTTGCCAGAACTGCATTGATTATGTTGAGTGCTGTAGACCAACAGTTGATGCTTTCAAGCTTGTGACTGCTTTCATAAAGGTTGCCATTGTGCCTGATTCCCTTGGAAGTCTTTTATTTGCTGTTTAATCCTCTTGAGAGCAGTGTGGAAATCAAGACCAAGAGTGCTGTAATAGTTCTATTATGATAATTAAGAAGAGCTCCATTTTTTTTTTTTTTTTAGTCATTAGTACATGCTGAACTTTTTAAAGCCAAAACTCTCAGTGAGATATAAAGATTGGTTAAAAGTTATGGTGGGCCTTCCTAATTCATTTCCCCAGAGTTTTGACCACCCTCTCTATTGAGTAATTTTGTACCAGACCAATGTAGACATTTATCATTGCGGGATCTGAAAATGTTTTCTGATTTCTTGATTCCTCACCCCCGAAGCTCTTTCAAATTGTTCATACCAGAGCAAAACACCTTGTTGGAACAAGGTTGATGGGGGATCCATCTATTCCTGATTTGAATCCACAAAATCTGGACCTTTCCAGAACGCTAACACTCTTTTGATTTGTGAGTCCTATGCTGCTTTGCTGAAAAGCTGTCTCAATAACTGGGTTTATAACGTTTGGCACTGACAAGGGACCTCTTGTCCAGTACAAAATTGATGCCCAGAAGTTATTTTCCCTGCTTCACTTCCACCAGGACAGTACACACTTTCTTGGTGATTGCTACAAGGTTATTAATGGTAATGAAATCCAAATTTTGTGATGATACTGTAGGTCCAGTTCTTAAGGCTAGGTTTCTTCCTACTTAGGTCTGTGCACAGTCCCCTGTATGGTGTCTCTGTACAAAGTTCAGAAATGAAAACTGATTCTAGTTTTCATTCTGCACTTTAGCTTTTTATCATTACAGATGTAAGCATGAGTAAGCTGTACCCCATTTCCACAAATTTTACAGATATTTTTGCACAGTCATCAGTGAAATTMTCCTAGCTGTTTTACCGCTTGAGGGAGGGGCATAATTACATTGCTTCATTTGATGTGTCCCTAGTGTTAACTTTTTAGCTTTGCTCATTTTTACAAACAACACCTAACAGTTTTTATTTACTAATTTAGAACTAGTGTGAAAGGGACTAGCAGGTCCTTGCCATCATATGGCTTTGACAGAGAATTGTACTGTAAAGTACAATGAAGAAGTGTTTCATTTTTATGTGCTGCTGCTGCTTTTCTTATACAGAATTGGTCAAGATTTGTGACTGATGTCACAACAGCTCGCAAAGTCTTTGGCCTACGTTTGCTGTTTTTCTGTCGAAAATCTGGCATCCACTGTTTGTAGTTTGTCCAAAGAAATCCTTGACGAGATCTAGGCAGCCTGTGTTCCCCCCCTCTYCCCCTTGTTCATCTTTGCAGGTTTTCTACCAGGTCGGTCAGTCTGTCCGTTCTGCTTCTAGTTCTTAGCTATGAGCATGTTAGTTCCAGTGTGCATATTGTCAGGTCTGGATGATTCTCTTCTGGGGATAATGTTGCAGAAATTGTTAGAGCCTTAGCATAGCAGGCAGCTGAAGGAATCTCGCTTTATATTTTTCCAGTTATTCTTTTGCATTGTGATATTGCATTCAATTGCAGAAGCTCACCAATTAGGGCAGTGTTTCTTTTTTAAGCTGGTACAGCAAATCCTTGAAATACATCTACTTCAGTTTACTATGTTTTTGGGGGGCTGATCTAGTTTAGATTCCTTTTCTSTGACCTATATACTTAGTTATTGTCATCTACTGCATTCATGAAGGCCTTTGCATTTGCTAAGGTACTAGAAAAATTGGCTAAGACCCTTGTTGCACCTCACCCTTTATCTTYTTCTGGTGTTTCAGGGCCATAAGAATTGTAAACTGTGGATTTATAGAAAACTCTGGAGAAAATTTAGTCCATCCTTTTGTTCACACCAAAATTACTGTTTTGTCCAGCTGAGTCTTAAAAACTTCCAACAAAARAGGTTCTATTGCCTTCCTAGCAATCTTCCATTGCCTTCCTAGCAAAGAATTCTTTTTGTAATGTCTTAAACTGTCAAGACACAACTTGTGGTTGTTGCCTCTTGTTTTACTATCTGCCATTGCAMAGAAAGTTTGGCTATGCTATCTTTGCAGGTCTCTTTCAAATAGCTCTGGGTTACTATTTGATTACAGCTTATCCTCTTCTTGGCAGACTGAAAAAGCACAGTTCGTAAAGCTTTTCCTCAGTGGTCATGTGCTCACTCTCTGGGTAGTCATCTACTTGACCCTCCCAAGTTTCTCTATGTCCTTCTTGACCTGGTGGGGTGAAAAAAACTGGGCTCAGTATTGCAGGCATATCCTCACTATTGTTGAGTAGAAGGGAAAAGTAACTTCCCTCAGACTGCTGGCCATGCTTCTCAAATTTCAGTCTGATATATAGTTTGCCTTGCTGCGTTGAGAGCACCTTGTTGTTTTTCAGTTTGGCGTCCATCATGTGACAAACATCTTTTTCAGGATAGCAGGACTGYTACTCAGCCAATTACTTCTGAGCTGCTTCTGAAGCGTGGTGTTTTGCTCCAGGTGCAGATCTTTGGTCTTTCCACTGTTGAGCATCATAAGGGATTTGTTGGCCCAGTCCTTAAGGTTCCTTAAGGAAACAACMCTCTGGATTGAAGCTCTGCTCCGGCTGTATCCACTATCCCAGGTGATTTAGCATTGTTTGCATTTTCTGTCTCATCATCCAGATTTCTGGTGAAAACATTGAGCTTTATAGGCTCCAGTATTGACCCAAGATTACTTGACTTGTTTGACAGTCAGCTGACAGCCAGTGGTTGACTATCTTTTAAGCTTGTTCAGTTAGTTTTCAAACTATGCGAGTCAGTTTATTCAGCCTGTRTTTCCTTAGCCTGGAAAGGAGAATGCAGTGGGAGACRGTGCTAAAAGYCTTCATTAAGGGAATGTACATTACATCTACATCTTTTCTTTCATTCTTGTAGCCAGGTATTTTATCATTGAAGGCAATCACATTGCTTGAGCATGATTTGCCATTGGGAAATTGGTTTCCTATTCTGGATTAACRTCTTTTCCTTTATGTGATTAGAATAATACATGCTCCCATGATTTTTCTGAGGAGTCAGCTGAGCCAGATCAGCCAATAGTGCCTTGGGTGCTCCTTCTTACCTTTCTTGATTGAAAATGGCTATGATTTTAGGTATTTGTTTTTTCCTGGCTTCCCTCCCCCCCAGCCCAGGCATCAAGAGCTCCCCTGATTTATCGTGATTCTTTGATAAGCAGCAGCCTTGCAATTGCATCAACCAATTCTTCTGGCACTTTCAGGTGTATCTGGTCCAGTCTCATGAATTTACATACATCCAACTTCTRTAAGTCATCCCTAAGCTCTAGTCCAGTCCCTTTCTCAAAAAGGGCAAAGTAGGTCAGGTTGCTGAAAGCATTGTCAAGCAYTGAATATTGCCAAGGTTGGAGATTCCACAGCCTCTTTGKGCAACTTCTTCCATTATTTAATAATCCTCAKTTTGTGTGTGGGGAAACCTTTGTCRTTGGAATTTCCTTYGTTGCAACTTTTGACTGTTGGTCCGTGTCCTTTGGACATACGTCACATGCTTCAGCATCCGTATCATCTAATTGACTCTCTCCAATATGTTGATGTCTTGCTTGTACTGAGGAGTCCAAAACTGGACACAGTACTCCAGATGCAGGCTCTCCAATGCCAAGCAGAGGAAGATAATYACATCCCTGAACTTGCTGGCTACTCCTGCTAATGCAGCCTTGTATATACTTGGCCTTCGTGGTTGCAAGGGCACACTACTGACTCATTTTCAACTTGTTATCCACTAGTGTCTTTTTTACAAAGCCAATTCCTAGCCTTCGAGCCCCCAGCCTGTGTTGCTACATTGGATTACTAAACTCTAGGTGCAGGACTTTCCATTTGCCCTTGGATTTCATGTGGTTCCCATTTTTTCCAGCCTGTCAAGGTCCATCTGGATTGCAGCCCTGCCCYCCAGTGTTTCAGTTGGTGTGTCTTTCTCCCCCTCTCTATCTGGTATTACGCACAAACCTGCTGAGAGTGCATRCTGTCCCATTGTCCAGGTATTTAATGAAGACATTGAACAGTATTGGCCCAATATTGATCCTTGAAGGACATTGCTAGTAAGTTAATGGGATTTTTTGTGTTGTGGTTTAGGTTTTTTGTTTGTGTTTTTTTTCTTTTTATTTTTTCCTTCTTTTTTCCTCAAGAGCACCTTATAGTCCACTTAGTCCATATCTCACCAGCTTAGCTATAAGAATACTATGGGAGACAGTGTAGAAAGCCTTGCTCAAGTTCAGCTAAACAGTGTCTAGTGTTCTCCCCTCATCCACTGAGCCATTCATCTCATCATAGAAGGCAGTGAGGTTATTCAAGCACAATGTGTCCTTGCCAAATCCATGCAGGGTTTGCTCTCAGTTGCTTTCATGTGCTTGGGTACAACCTGGGGGGGGGGGGGATTTTCTTTGATAGCTTTCTGAGAACTGAGATGAGGCTGACTGGCCTATAGCTCTCTGTACACTCTGTCTTGAACATGTGCATGATGGTTGCCTTTTTGCAGTTTTCAGGCACTTCCCCCAGTCATCGTGACGTATCAAAAAGGATAGAGAGTGGCYTCACAGCAACCCTGGCCATGGGCACCCTGGGATGTATTTCTTATGGCTTTGTGGAATCTCATATGTCAAATCTGCCTCAATTCTCCTTTACTTTGGTTCCACCACTGTTTTATGCAACTTATCTTTGCCCTTGTGATTACCATTGCATCCCTCTTCTCAGCATCATTCTTCAAATCAGGTACACCAACCTGTTTGTCCTGTCTTGTGACTGGATAGTTTGTAGGCCAAATCTCAGTCGACTTACTCTGGTTACATTATGTGGTGCTAGACTGAGTTTGTGACAATTTTTTCATTAAACACTATTTTAGATGCAGATCACAAATTTTGTTATTCCCAAGTTTGAAAGATTCACRTAAAATGTCAAGTCCAAGTACTAATGTAGGATGGAACAGTTAATATGCTATCAGGACAGTTGCATAATCAATTAAGCACAGTGTGTGCAAAGGAAACTTACCAGCATTTTACTTTGTAGTCAGTTGAACCAAAGATGAATGTGAAGAGACTTAGTCATATGGCAGAAGTAATCTGCTCCTTGTGGATAACTCTCTTTCCAAATATTCTTATCTGAAACAATGACAGTAGGTAGAGTCCAGATCAGTAGTAAGACACCTAAATATATGTGTTGGTTTGTAAGTGCAAGTGTATGTCTAAGTTCTCCTAGTTGCTAACTAGGGATGATTTGTCTCATCCTGAAGTAGAAACCTAGTGAATAACCAYGGGACCAGACACTAATCAGTCCATCTACTGTTGCTTAGATCTTTGTCTTCTGTAATTGGAGCTTGCTTTCAGGTAGACACCTACATTAAGGGTGTGTTAATCTAGTGCTAAAGTCCTACSCTGTAAGTCAAAGCCCATGTTTATGTATTCTAGCAGAAGTTTTGTTACTAGATTAAATACTGTTGACAGAAGCTGCCTTTCTTGTAATATTTTTCCACATATATTTAGAGAGTTTATGGGCAGGGGTTGGAGAGAAGGAAGAAAATACTGCATGGGATGTAATAAGGCCTGATTTCCTACATAGTTGCATCTCTCTCTCTCGCTCTATTACTTTGCTCCATGATGAAACTCCCACTGGTCAAGTTTGTGGTTCTATTTTCTCCTTAGCTTTCTTAGAGCTGCGGTGCAAACTGTGCCCTCTCCGCCAGCTGACTGAGCTGGTAGGAGTCTCATCTCTCGAGACCTCTGCCCATTAAATGTGTTTGGAAAATGATAGGCTATCTGAAGATATTTCTAGGCAAAACACAGGCAAGTCATGCCAAAGATAGATGCCTGTAATGGAAATACTGTTCTTCAAAGCTTCATTTATGAAGAGGGAAGGAGACCCAGAGGTATTTTTGGGTATTAMTGATTTTATCTTGAAACAGGTCTGAGTAGTATCCTAGGAGTATATCCACTGTCTTTGCTCTRTTTTCTCTTTACTAAAGGCCATAAAGTTACAAATTAAAAACCCAACAATAAATAAATAAAAATCCCTCAGATATAATGTAGAGTTAGTACTAGGAAATCTGTCGGGATTGTCTCAGATGGGCAATTTTTCAGAAAACCTTTTCTTGTCTAGTGTGCAGTTTTGCTTTCAGACACTGCAACATTGTGCATGTTAGAAGTTAAGGTAAGTTAAAAACTGGACCAAAGCTGCTACTACAAGAGTCTGTGTGAACCTGAAAAGCCTACCACTCCGGTCCAAAATGTGTTGCTGAGCTTCCTTTTTTCATTGCTTAATTTATGACCTTATGTTGCAAATGCTACTTGTGAATGAAGAATTGTCAGTGGGATTTCCATTTGGAGTTGTTCAGTGAAATCAATGCAAAATGAAACTTTACAACTATTTTTATTGGTTCATGATCAGAAACTGTATAAAACCCACTTTCTTGGGTGAGGAGTTGTAACTTTTGCTTCTTGGATTGTAAACACCTCAGAAAAGGGATGACAAGCTAGATGTTTACTTTGGTTGTTGATGTAACTGGGTTTCTCTATCAGAGCTGCTCTTGACTTCTTTCAGCTTTGAATAATGAAGAAATAAAAGCGGGAAGAATGCATTGCAAAATATACCTTATTATAGTTTGACAATATTTGCTTCAATTACTTATGTTCCAGTCACTGTAAGTTAAAGATRATAACATGGCGAATAATGAAGTAGTAACGATGTCTCCTTTGGCATTAAATGAACTTTTTTGGGGGGTGAAATAGGGAGGTGGGGGGAAAAAAGCTTCATCCAGAGAATTGTGCTGTAATTGAAAGTATTAAACAACACTTCTCTATTCCCTCCAGAAGCATTTTCTGTTTGCATTATACTAGAATTTTTTCAAGGTACTTCTGGTTAGTTCAAATAAAGCATTATCTGTCTTTTCTGCATTGCCTGTTGTTTTAACTTCATGTGTCATCTTCATTCGGATCTGTTCCTTTCAAGTTGTGTAGCACTGAGAATTTTCCAGTGACTATTTGTGAAGGTAGTGCCGCCCGCCTCATGGTCCTGCAAACTTTGTAGATCTTAGGCTTCAGTTTACATGCCTAAGACTTCACAAACTGATTGGGAAATAGAATTTGGATCCTTGTACTCAAAAATGAATGGTCCTTTTTCACAGAGCAAAAACATTTGAAAGGCCTAATGTTATCCTTAACTAGATGCTTTTGATGTTTTAAAGATCATGGTGGTATACAACAATATCCAGTTTTATTGTAATGTTATTTTTTTGTTGCATCTTATTTGATCATATTCTCATTTTGTTTGAAGTATCCTAATTCCATGTGCTGATGGATTGCTGCTATATAAGTTATACACAAAATAGTGGCTTTTGAACTCGGGAARGATCATCATCTTAAATAACATTAAAGGTGCACCTCTGTCTGTTAATTTCAAGATGAGGCTTCCTAAAAAGTTTTCCTGCAGTGGCTGCGTATGAAGTCCTTGAGAGCTCCTTTCGAGAATTGCTCGCCTATAATCTTGGGATTTTTTGCTTACTATATAACATAACATATTTCAGTCAACTTTCAGGGTGTACTAGGYAGAGACATTAAAGACTAATCTTTTAGATTAGTCACTAGACCTAATCTTTTTTCCCCCCTTCTGTGTGACTTGAATTAAAATGTAATTAAATTGGAAACAGTTAAGTTGGACAGCCTTTTCCATTATAGWTGGTCATGTATTGAATAAAGAATGC
Source organism: Oceanodroma leucorhoa (assembly GCA_030449065.1). Taxonomy (NCBI): domain Eukaryota; kingdom Metazoa; phylum Chordata; class Aves; order Procellariiformes; genus Oceanodroma; species Oceanodroma leucorhoa. The sequence goes on along the minus strand of JASVER010000055.1, from coordinate 377,809 downwards.
ATAGTCATTCCTGCAATAATTTAACCAAGTTTTTCAACTCTGTTTAAGCCAGATCTGTTGCTTCAGAAGCCTGAAATGTGGTTCTTATAAGATTGGAAATATTTTGTAGAGCTTAAATAGCCCYTGAAGTTGAAATAAACAGCTTTGTGGACTTACCAAGCACTGGTCTCTGGTGCACGTGTGTGATCGTACTCCAGCAAGGGCAGGCTTCTGACTCTTAGTTTGGTAACAGCACCTGTAGTTGCAAATGGTAAATGGTTATTTTGGCAGATGCTTGTGTGTGTCGTAGTTCATCTTGATGACATTTTAATTTATAAGTAGTCACTTGGTGAAGTAACTTTTTCACTGAAGGAAAGATATGGGAGTTTGGTCAATCAGCCAGTACCGAAGTGATAGGTAATAATGATTTCGTATATGATACATACATGAACTGATGAACATGCCTTGTTTATTTGGCAGCATACTGATTTATTTCCCATCACTTCATTCAGATAACCAAATAATTTAAGAAAAATTATAAAGGTGAGCATAAATATTTGCCTGATTTGATCGAATCTTGATTAGCTTCAACTGACAAAGACTCCTGCTTTAATCCTTTGAAAATTTCTAGAGAAGTAAGTTATGCTGCACCTAGTGCTGGAAGGCAGTAATTAGCGTGTTCCTTTTGGCCCCTGGTATTTTCCTTTTGATTTTATTATGTTTGTTTTTTCTGGGTTTTTTTTGGTGGTCGTTTTTAAGTGACGCTGTGCTCCCATACTTGAGGCACATGGAACTTGCGAAGACATTCATGCAGTAGTTCTGTTTGTTTGATATTTTTTCTTTTGTTTGCCTTCAAATAGGTTTTAACTGAATCTTTTCAGTGGGCAGTGTGAATAAGAGATTTTAAATTATTTGCCTTCAAGGTAGTATAGATCTTATTGTCCAATTCATCACCATATATTTCTGTGACAAGAACTGAAAGATGCTTTCYCTCATACAGTAGTAACATGTATCAACTTCTACAACCTATTCAAACATCAAATATTGAATTGGTCCTCTGTTTACTGGAGATGACAGCTGTTTGGGGAGGGTGGCTTGTGTTATTTTACAATTATTCTATGGGAAGGTACATTAGCAAAGAGCCAGCTATRTAAATATTTGCTGATCGTTATAACATTATCTTATTCTGTCTAACAGCAAACATGAGGTCAGCGTCAGAAGAGCCAGTCCCATTACATGAAGAATTTATCTACTGCTGTGGAGCTGCTACCCATGTCTTAAAGTGTGGGCCTTGGAAAGACCTCTCAAAAGATGAAAGTAAAAATCTGCCCAGGCTCTTATTCATGATTATTCCTGGTAAGGGTCTTTTTTTTTGTAAGTCTAGAAATGCAATGATTGGAAAGGGTATGTTCAATTTCAAAAATCTCACTAGATAAGTGGTAGAATTTGGCCCATGCATATGGCCAAAAAATCAAGAGTATTGCAATGGTGAAATTTCTTTGCTATATTTAATTACTAGTTATCTGTATTTGTAATGGTCCTGTAAGGTAAAGCTGAGAAATTAGGATCTCTCACTCATTTATTCTGTGGTGTTGGTTTGCTGACAGCATTATGTTTTGGTTCCCCCTCCCCTCCCCCATCGCTCTCTTTCCATTTATTTCTTGCACATTAAAGTGGTAGTGCAATGTCAGYCGTGTGCCAATTGAAAAATGGAAGTTACAATATTTGAGGGAAAATTCTGGATACAGTAGTTTTTTAAAATTGAGGGTTTTTTATGGTAAATGTTTTTTAACTTAGATTTTTGTACGTGAATTTTTATGATAAGCCTCTTGAACTCAATGAGCATCGTATAGTTCTGAGTTATATTTAAATCTGATCATCTTAAAATGAAAGGTCTAACCTTTCATTTAGCATATGTCAAAATTAATGGAGAAGTCCTAAATTYAGTGAAGTCTGCCAATGAACTGTAGGAGTTCTGCCATTAGCAAAAGCAGAGCTTGAGCCCATTCAAGCACAGATACTGTGACACTCTCACTGCCTTAGTTTGCAGATTTCTAACGCTTCCTGTAGTTTATTTGAATGTTTCGGATACTATTGTTACTTCCCCAAAATTAGTGGTGGGAATAGTGACTCTTCTGATTATCCAGAGTTCTGGCTTAYTGTTTCTGTTAAAGTATACTCTGTTGCTGTTTATGGGCCAGTGTGTGGCTTGGTCCTTACTTAGTAGTGAAAGAGAGCACAGGTTCCATTTTTCAGGTTTTTTGCAAGGTTTTGGAAGCCCCATGGAATATTTTATGTTAGTTTCTTTGGGCACAATGATTTTATGCCCTTGCCTTCTGGAGTTGAATAATACTGTAACTTCTAACCCAGGGACAGTGAAGTTGAAATTCTTTCCAAAACCGAAAAGAAGAAACAAGCCTCCTATGATTACATCTTGCTGCTGTTTCGTGGGAACAACTTTTTAAGCCAGATACCGTATAGTGTAACTTTTTAGTAAAAGACTATCTGTATGGATCCAAATTGTCAAACAATTTTCCAGAGGTACAAGCCTGCTTTGATGTTTTTCAATTGCTGTTTTCTTCCAGTTAAGGCATTTCTGGAAGGCTTAAATGAACAGCTAAGTTAAGTATTTCTTTTCCCCCCAAGTTCTGGAGTTTTCATCTGTCTTCAGGTTGTTATACGCTTGTGTTTGGGTTGGTGGTAGAGCCTGTAACTAGGGTAAATCTGTAAAGCTAACTTATATCGATATAAAGATTTGTAGGGGAAGAGCACAAAAGTCAAACATTAGCATCCGAGGCAAGGTACCTCTGCAAGGCATGTAAGTTACTCTGCTCGAAGTGTACCAAGTCACACAGACTTTATGGGCTCTATATTCATCACAGGAAACTTTTCATGTAATAAAATGTAGTGGCAGGGCTTCATGGATCTTATTTCCTGCAGAACAGTCCTGTGGAGACTCCTTAATGACAACATCTTACATTAACTAGATAGGTATCCAGAAACAGACATCAGTGAAATACTCAGAGTGCTTCTGTCATGGTATGCAAGCTTTTGCAAGCAGCTGATTTATAGTTTTTCTCTTATTTCAGAATTATGTTGGTAACAAACTGGAAGTTCTCTCACTGAGAAAACAATGAAAAAACACAGCAAGCACAATAATGCTATCTTTATTTTAGATACCCAAATTCAGTAGTGAATCAAGTTACCCAAGCTCCTTGCTGTGGCTGGCAGGAAGCTGMCTAGGACCTGGCATAACATAATGCAGTTTTGCTTCTCATAAATCAGATGTTTTTTTCCTTCTGGTATATGCCTCATTTTTAGCCTTCAAGGGAAATTCTCTCTGCCAACACGAAAATACAGCCTTAGAAGAGATCCGGACATTTGGGTCATCTGGCAACATGTTCRTGTACCTAAACAGTTAGGATTAGATAGCATTCCCCTCATGCTTTTGTAACTTCCCGACTATGAAATGCAGAGCCCTTCTGGAGTCCAGCAATTTTCACACTTGAAAGGCATGTATCCCTAGTTGAGATTTTTTTTTATGGAATGAAATAAAGAGGGGCAAAATGGTAGTCTGGTACAAGCTAAAGAAATACCCAGACAAGGGCAGCTCTCACTCAAAAAGGAGGGTATGCACAGCCAAGTGTTCAGTGATCTGAACCAAGCATGGTTAGTCCTACTGCGTGTGATACATTCTTCTGCGTATTAAACTGCTCTGGTACATACTTTTCCAGTTTTAATGAAATTCATGCATATGATTTTGTTTATATGTAATCAACCAAAATGGGCTTGGGGGTGCACATAGGAAAGAAAGATTATAAAATTCTCARCTTCTGCTGGAATCTAATTGTTGCAAGAGATTTGAGAATAAATCCTGTATACTTCTTTTCTTTTTGGTTTTTAATCAATTTTTTTCATAATGGGGAGGATTTCTCTCTGGTCTGACTTATTTTTTTWAAAAAAGGGAGGAGGGGGAGGAAGCTGACTTAGAAACATTCTTCTACTCTGAAACCAATGGCAAAATTCCCATTGACATTAAATGAGGCAGGATTTTGCCTCCTGAGGACTGATAGCTCACTGTGCTTGAAGCAGCTGGAMTACACAATTGCAACAGAGTTCAATCTCATTTAAACCACAACACTACAACAAGCTAATGTTTTTATTGATGGCAGTCTGTGTAAACTTATCATTTGAATAAAGTTTTACTATATTAGTTGAAATATTTAATGTGCACTTTTTTGTTTGTGTAAGCAAAACCTCTGTATAGGAGTAATAATGTGTTTACTGAAGTAATTACTGTGTAAAAGGCCCAGTTTTTTCTCAGTCCAGAATATATGTGTATACTTGTTTGCCTTTCTTAATATGAATTCTTTTCTATTAAAATCGATGGGATTTACTCATGAGAGTAAAATTAAATGTGTGCAGTTGAAGGATCAGGTCCATGGTTTTCTGGAAATGTAGGCGTTATGGAAAGGACAGGAATTATTTTTTTTCCTCTTGTGTCATAAAGGTCTATTTTCCCTTTTGCAGTGTTTGTTTAGTGTAAAATTAGCAGTGAAGTATAAAATCTACTACAGCAATATTTAACATTGCTTGGGTTCATTGGAAACCAGCATCCACAAAGTGTAATGGAATATTTTTTTACTGTTTTAAGAGTATCTGTCTATTTGTGTCTGTGTATTTATGAAACATTTAACTTTGTAAATAAATACAGTACAAACTTTAAAACCACCATGCTGTTTAGCTCATGAGGTTTTGCTGTTCATCAAGTTTTTCTTGTGTTTCATTGCAGGAGAGAATTGCAATACCTTCATTCCAGGCTTCGTAATTTTTGTTACCATTGTTGTAAATGATGTAATTTTGTTATTTGCAATCTTGTACTCAGGAAGCTTAGTTCAYGGTTGATAATGTATAATGTAAATAACATTTTTTTGTGGTAAAGCATGCTACACAAGTTTTGTTCATTAATACACAGAAATCATTTCAGAATTCAGTTCTTTGGCATGCATGCAGAGTATTCCCTAGGCTTGCCAAGCTTCTTGATCTGCCTGCTTGCAGTTGGATTGCTGCTGGGTTATTGGATCATCTTATTGTTTTACCAACTCATGCAGATTTAATCTCCTGAGCTAATCCTCTGAACCAAGAGTTGTTTATGGTTTCCTGCACAACGGAAAGTGGGGGCTTGGATTCTGATCTTTTCCTAGGGGTAGTTACATGTACTAACTTCAACAAGACTGTTGTCACTTGAAGACTACTTAACTATTTTTCAGCAGCAAAAATAGTGCAAACAATTTGCCTGAATTATGACAAGTCTTTAATATGTTGTCCCTTGAAGTGAGACTTCCTGTTAGCTTTAAAGTCTTCGCAGTTCTATTTTTGACTGTAATGTAAGGACTCTGAAAAACTTTCAATACATTATCTGGCTTTGTCTTCACCTGCTGTTTTGCTGTTTAACAGTCATCACCTTCAACGTTTGCGTAACAAAAGTTACATTAAGAATCACTATATAATAATACTTTGCACTAAAACTAATTGTATAGCCCTGAAGCTTAGTTTCTTTGTATTTTGTTTTTTTGGCTCCCAATAAAACAGGGGTTTTTAAGTTGTTAATCATTCCCTCTGCTCAGCAATCACTGAAATGAGTAGTTCTTCAGAGGTCTACTGTCACCACCGAGACCAAGAGGTTTGCTTAATAATAAAAGAATCTATTTCCTCATTCTGCAAACCATGTAAAGCATGTTTACTCCAATTCTCTTTAATTTGGTTTTAGAATGTGCTTTAATTTATACAAAATTTATGTGATTAAATGTGCTTGTTGGTACATAATCTGTATGTTATAACCATTCATCTGCAAGAACTGCACTGGATCTAGTAAGGACTCATAGTATCGGCAGGTTAGGTTGCAGTATGTACTTTCTGGCAACCTTGGCCAGAATGTAATCCAGAATCCTGTATGTGAATTTTGGTACTTAGTATATGACTAAATCAATAAAAAGAAGATTGATCAGAACTGTTTATGTGAAGCAAAATCTGATTTTGGAGTAGAAACCGCTGAGTTASCTGAGGAAAGGTACTTCCATCCTCTCAGACACTACTTTTTAAGTCAGCAGCCGGTGTCTCCTCCCCCAGAGCACAGTAGTGTTCACTATTTGCCTTTGAAATACAACTGGAGGAAAGGGGAATGCTGCTGGCAATGGACAGCCAGGTTAAGAGGAAAGATGATTTTTTTTTTTTTTTTTTTAACCTCCTGGGCAAGGGAACTTCTGGGTTGTGGGTCATCATGTTCTGCTCCATATGCTTTGTGCTCACAGTCACTGAATGAGCTCCAGCGACAATTCTATGAACAAAGTCAAGAACCTGTTCTATCTGAATGCATTAGGCAGTAAAAGCTACTTTTTTTTCCTCTTTCTGGTTTTGTGGTTTGGGTTTTTTTTTTGACTGAATAGTGCCAGAGCATCAGCAGAAGGAAAAAATGTCTGTCCAGCCTCACCTTATCTTTTACCTCTGCAGTTTTGTTACTATCAGTCTGGTTACTAGAGCTCTCCTGTGGTTTGTTTTGTTGGCTTTTTTTTTTGGAGGTGGTGGTGTTTTTTGGTTTTTTTTTTCTTCCCAGGATCAGGCTGGGTCCATGTCACCTAGTTCAGAAAAGGACTCTAAGGCCCAATTTCATCCAGCCTAATATTAAACACCTAAYTGAGATTCTAAAGTAAGGAGCATAAATTCCTAGGTACTTTGTGTAATCAGTAGCTAGGGATAGGAACTGCCATGAGCATTTCTGCCTGCTAGGAGGTTAGATTGCCYGGAGATGTTGTGAAGTTTCCAGCTGTGGAGATAATYAAAACTTRACTGGGYGCAGACCTGGGCAACCAGCTCTAGCTGACCCTGCGTGAGCAGGGGGTGGGCTAAGAGATCTCAGGTGATCCATTCTGACTTCAGTGATCCTGCAAATGTGACCCAGGGACTGGCCATCCAGGCTTCTCATCCAGGTGTGGATTCTGATCTGGATTGATTTTGGGGTACCCTTGAAAGGTAATAAAGATAAGTATAYGGATAATCTTAGATAAATACTTGATTAGAATTAGCCACTCTTTCAAGAGCTGTAATTTAAGGTACTCTCTCCTTGCATTCACAATGCCTTAACATTGAAATTGGGYTTGTTGAGTGTTAGGAAGCAAATAGAATTAAAAATTGGTAGGGARTGAAGTATGCTACTTAAACATAGTATGGAAAGCATATGCCAGAAGAGGGAGCTGTTTTAAAGATTAGAAAAAAATACAGTGTKTTTTGGAAAGCTTATTGCTGTAATAGCCAGCTATACCATGTACTAGCAGGCTTCAGGGTATCTCAATGCATAGGTAAGCACTGACTGTTTCTCTACTGTRTGCATATCACAAAAAAATCAGTAGTTTTATAAGACCATTCATGTGACAGTGMTTAATTGCTTATGTTGGTTGTTGAGGATCATAAAGATGCCTTTTACTTGCATTAGRAGGAGTGAAATAAAGGAAGTCCAGTTAGAGCAGATAATATAAGGATTGGAGTGCTGAAACTTTTGTTCCCAACCTTTCCACCGGGTTGCTTTTTAATGTGCCAGTCATCCTTACAAATTGTGTACCAAATCACCAAATAAATCTTTGTTCACATTTGCAAAATTTATATAATCTGTCACCCAAGTCTCTTAAGCTAGCATTCAGTTACAATTAGCTAACACTGAGTAAATAAATTAATAAAAGCATAGCTACCTAGAGTGAGATAACAAATACTTCCTCTCCTGGAATGTTTAAATCATTGACCAACACCATGGGCAGCTCCACTTTTACTGATTGTGTGAAATTCTTGTGCCAGGACATATATCGTCATCTGATTGTACAGCAGTAAATACCCAAAGGACATAAAGGAAAATAACTAATCACATTTAAGTACTTCAGGTCTTTATTAAAGGAATCATTCATTTAACTTTGGATTTTGATGGTCTGAATTAAGTAATCCTTTTAGATGCAATGGGACTTTTTAGATCAAAGTCATGGAGTGTAATGTTGAAATAAGCTAYATAGGACTCCTGTTTACATACTAACTTGTACTTTATTTTGCTTAATCCTGTATCACATGGTTTTGATGACYTGAAGCTGAGGCTGAAAAGCTGTTTCCATCATATCAACACTGTGCTTTATGTATTTATCTTCACTTACCTCTATTAGTATAAGATACARGAGGTTGCACAGGTTCTATTACCTGTGCTTATTTTGACCATTACTCCCCAAGTAGAGCAGTGCTTCTATTGTCTGTCCTCAGCTGAAGCAACAAAGCAGAGAAGAAGGGAAATTTAGGTGCTCAAAAATGAATGTGATGCTATTTAACACACCTGGCCCAGAGAATCAACTTCAGAACCTTGTGTGGTTGGAGTCTTGGCTCCCCTCTCAAGGCGTGTGGAGGATTATGCAGCTCAGAATGGCATCTAGTCCAGCTGGCACACTTGAGTCRCACGTGGCTCATCAGCAGGAACCAGAAAAGTCAATTTTGCGTCTAAAGTTCTGTCCTGAGATAGATGTTTATATCCAAACAGCTGAGCAGGATCCCCTCTCTGTGTGTACATAGATACTCACTCTATTTATTTATTTTTAGAAAGTTTCTTCTTTTACATATTAGCTTAGAAGCAGCGTTCAACTGTTCTCTGGCATTTGCAGTGCTTGAAATTAAATTTAGTCCTGCAGATTGTTACACTTGAGCAGAGTATTCWCTGTAGAACATCATGCTTGACTGCGAGTTAGCCAGAAGAGGATGGCAGTGAATCTGCAGCCCTTTCATGGAGAGAGGAAGAGAAATGSTATGCTCTTTTATCATGGCCTTTCCTGCACAGTTAAAGCAACCACTTGATGCTTTGAATGTACTTGCCTGCTGGGCTGCTCTTCGGCCTGGCCCTGGGAAAGCTAGCTGGTGTTCCTAAAATTTTCAAGAGCATCTTTCCCTATATCCCACCTGTCTGTGTTATGAACTTACGTGATCAGCATCACGTAATCGGAGTCTTCCTGGAAAGTCTCTGCCATTCCCTGCTTTGTTAGTAGGTGAGACTTAAGTAATTGAACGTCTGTTTGGATTTGGGCAGCCTGTAAGGAGACTGGGTGGCAGGACTGGGCTATTCATAGAACTCTTGCCTTCAGGTAGCTTTTAGAACTATCARGTAAGGTATAAAGCAGATGTTGCTGAGTCTAAAGTAGTGTGGAAGTTAGAAGCTGTTTGTAGAGTGTATATTAAGATCCACCAGGCACTGGAAATCGAAGAGCTTAGTGCTTGGAGCACTTAAAAAAACTTCCGAAGGCCATTATTTCACAATCCAAAATGTTTGTCAACAATACTGGCATAAGGTATTCCTGTTCCACCACACTGTGCCACTCCACCCCTTGGTTATGCCAGAACAATAGTTTGAGAGATCATGCTGTGAATTAAATAAATACATACATTTATTTCTGGGGTCTTTCTAAAGCTGGAACAGTTCCCTGTTTGGGTTCACAGCATGGCCCCACAGAGTTGTGCCAGTGTAATTCAGGGACTGGTGAGCCATGGGAGGGGGGTGGGAGTTCCTTCAGCTGGACTTGCTGCAGAACTTTCTGTTGTTAAATTATGGTCCACAACATGCAGTACATATATGTGGGTTCGCGTGCTTAGCCTTGAGACTTCTCTGGAAGGAGTTGGTAGCCCACCAGTCACACCAGATAGTAGTGATATGCTGAGAATGCCTCTCCCTTGTGGCTTCTGCTTTTGTTTACACTGCAGCTCCAGATGAAGCTGCCTACTCTTTGCATTTGACCCTGAGTTATCAGATTTTGATGTGGAAAATTTGTATTTTACATTGCTTTGAAATTTTTTTTTTGGCCTCAATAAAAAATTTGACAGTGGGAAAGGAGCTTTCTTACTTTCTSGTAACTGGTATATGTGGTGCAAAAGCAATCAGTGAGAACAGACTACACTGTAGAGTTCAAAGTTTGTGTAGTGTAGCAATCCAGGTAAAAGGGTCTACACAGAGCAAGATAACGTTTTCCCCTTTCCCTGTGATGACAGGTGGTCTTATCAGTGGATAAGGTAGTAAGAGCACAGCTTTCTATTTCAGTGAGACATAAACACAGCAGAACACTTTTGATTCACATGCTTGCATGGGATATGTATTATACATGACCATGTTTTTTAAATTTGCAGTTGAACAGGAGCAAAAGCACAAAAAAAAAAAAACCAACCCTATCTTCCTGATACTTCCAAAGCTACTTCTTCCAACTTTTCTAGCCACTTCTTTATCTCTATCATGAATATTCATGGCTTAATTATAGGATCAGTCTTATTTTCAGCTGACCACGTATTTTCTCAGATGACAAATCAAATAAGGTACTGTTAACTGGTGGAGTTCTTAGTGGTTARTAATGCTTTAATTTTCATGCATAGATTATTTGGTCTGTTTATTTTTCATTTATAAAATGGTAACAATGAAATCTCTCTCAGTCAAGTGCTTGAGGACGTGTCAATGGGATATGCTGTCTCGACTCAGACCAAGGTTCTTTGAGGGCTCTCCCCTTTGTTTCACTGAGCTAAATAGTTTGGCTTCCTGAGAATATTATTCTTGGGGAATACGACTAATTTGTCTGCACCTATTTGATTTCTACTTATAACCCCCATAAAACTTTGAATACATTGATCAATTTTCCCCATTTTTTTCTGAGAGATAGGGGACTCAAAATGTTACCAAAAAAATAAAGTTTGGCTAGAAGACATGCATGCTGGTAGAGTACCCCCTGAAGGAAAGGTGTAAGTGTGTTCTATCCCATATTATATATTAGAAAATTCAATTCTTAGGACACTGCTCTCCATTATTTTTACTGCTTATGGACTACTTGTTTGTGACTAATATTTTAAAATATGCTGACAGTTGTGCTTTGTTTACTGGGTCAGCCCACCAACTTCCATTGTCTTCAGAAAAGAAAAAAAATCTTTCATTAAAAATAAAAACTTCCTCATGCGAAGAGGAGCCTGTATGTCAGATCTAGGCTTGAAATATGCCACTTTTGTTGAATTTCCCAGTGCTCCAGAAGTACCTCTGATGGGGGCTTGGCACATTTGAGCTTGTTAAGTTTGAGGAGGCAGAGTAATGACAGGATGGTTGAACATCCAACTGTGCTTTACAGTATTTCCCTCCACTAAATCTGGGTGGCAGATGTGACTTACTGAAATTTCTCAATCCACAGTCTTCTCTCAGTGTCCTCTCCCTGCTAATGAGGCATCATTTTCAGCATGGATCCTTCCTGCCTGGCTGCGTGGAGCGTAATCAGGAGAGGAAGGGATCCCTCTCTTGCAGCACGCAGAGGCTTCAGTTGGCCAGAGTTATGGAAAAGTTGTGTTCTAGAGTATTTTGCTTGATTTGACCATTTAAAAAAGGATCTGTTTCTCTTCATATGATGTCTGAGGCAGACGATAAGAAGAAATTACCTACTGAAGGACCTACCTATGAAGGAAATCCAGTGTTTCCATGTGCATCATGTACAAATAATGCAGTTAAAATGTTTAAAGCTACAGCACCAGTGTACAATGTACTACTTCTTTTCTGGTGGCTGCTGCCAGAAGTACCTGAGCTGATATGGATTTGCTTTGATATTAAATATTTTGACTTAGTTATCTCCRAAAATAATAAAAAATAAGTATCTCCTTTCAGATTCTAGTTAACACATGGCCTCATTTCTACCCCGACAGTAACTCCTATGGATCATTGAAGCTATATTAGAAATAAATTTGACCCATTATGTTCAATATCTGTGGAAAACAGTAGAGCCAAAAATTCAGTAGGTCATAGCTCTTGCTCTTGTTTTCCTGTTACAGGCATGATGGAAGATTTTGATCATAGTCCTGATTTCCATTTTTGAAAACAATCCTTGGTTAGTCTTGATGGATTTAAAAACTCCCATAAGAATAAATAAATATGTAGTAATACATACTTACATACTGCCTTCCACCTTTAAGTTTTAGATCTTTTATATCTGTTATCGCAGCCTTCTCTTCAGAGGCAGAAGCTCTTCACAGTAGGTCTTAAATGGCTAAACATTTGTGCTTGTGAAGTGACTTGTGTTTATGAATGAGGAAAGTGTTTGCCTCAGTAAGTGTTTGGGTTGAAATCTTCATGGAGCATCTACTCAAGACCAGTACTAATATCCGAACTACAAGGCCTTTTTCCTCAATTAGAGATACAGTCGTGTCAATGCAAAGAATGTTTTCCTAAGGTTGTGGGTTGGTAGATCTTGGTTTATCCATATGAAAACAGGTTTTTTTGTCTTGTGTTTCTGAAGACTGGTAACAAATGCAAAATTCGTTTGCAAAATCACCTGAGACTGTTTGTTTCAAATATTACATTCCCTTGACAGTCTTGATACACAAAAATTGCAGAAACACGTTTTCAGTCTTTTTTCTGAAATCAGCTTTCTTCATGTTCCCTGTTGCTATTTTTTTCCCCGTCTGTCATTTTAGTCTAAAAACTATCTTAAAAACCAAAAACAAACCCAAAAACCTGATAACCCCAAGGCCCCCAAACCTATGCTTTTCTTTTTCGTAACTCTGACCAATGGTACAGCATAGAGAAATCTGTGATACAGATTTGAAAATGTACTTTCTGGTGCCTTTTGCATGTATTGTTTGCTTCCTCCTTGTATATTATTCAAAAGTGATCAAATCTGCAGAGCTGTTTATCTGCACAAAACAAATAATTTGTGGTTATCTTGGTTTTGAATTCTTTATTTTTCTTGTCTTTGTCTTTTTCCTGCTGATGTTGTCTCATCAGGGCTGTTGTTATTCCGATGTGTTTCATAGGCTTTCTTGTGAACCCATTTGACACCAAGTCTCATGTTCTTCTTCTGCACGTTTCCTTTGTTGTCCCTCGTTCTTTCAGAAGGAGATTTGTTTTCTGCTGGTCCAATTCTGCTTCAGCCCCTGAAGCTGACTGAAAAATTCACGCTGGGAATTCTAGACCCAATGCGGAGCTCACTGCAGCCTCTCCGCCAGCATCGGTTGTAGTACAGATAGGATCAGAGACACCAACCACATCTGGGATGTTAAAAGTAGTTAAATCTGTCTTCATCTGCATAAGCAGATGCTTAAGAGACTCTGTATGTGTAGGTGTGTACCAGGAGACCCAATTAGATGTGATAATTTTTCATTTGCTGTAGAGAAAATGGAACAAAAGTATTTAATTGTAAGCGCTATAAAATCCTGGTTTCTACCTTTAAAAAATGTAGTGAGAAATTCACTACTCCATTATGAACTCCCTTTTTTCAGTTTTATATCTCAATCTTAACTCCCTTGCAAGAACCATTAGGTTACAGGCATGTTAAAAAAATAATAAAATCAAGGCTTTTTTGTATTTAGGTACCTATCTTACCTGGTTGAGACATTAGCGGTAACTATTGACATACATCTGTGGACTTTATAACCCTTGCGATATCACTTAATCACAAAGTCCAGTGGATTTGCAGTGGACAAAATCAGGATTTCAGACTTTGTATCTTACATGCCTGGAGAGATGCTGTTAATCATTCATATGAGAAGAGAGGCATGTGCTGTCCTGTCACAGTTTCTAGCTGGGAATTTTTATTCACAGGCTTCAGGCACAATTGACACTTGGGCAAAACCAGCTGTGTTAGGTTAATTCAGGTTTATCAGGCTGTCCGTGGGATTTCTTTAGAGGTAAATGAACCCACATTTGTCCTAAAGGTGGAACAGTGTTAGAGAACAGCAGGCAAGCTTATTCACTCTGCAAAATGCGTATAAAGAATGTGTATTATAAAATCCTATATGTAAGTTTTATAGCTGTAGCAAGCTAACAACTGTGTGTGTATAGTATATGTATAGGGAAACAATGTGAGACGTTCTTGAAAAACCTCTCTAATAAGCTGTGTTACAGGCACCTGGCTGAATCCTTCTGAGAATCCCTATTTTTACAACCCAAGCAGATATGTTAAGGTGCTTTCCAGCCAAATTCATGATTCCAGAGTTAGAGAGGATCAAACAGAGTTTTCACATGTGTTTCTCCATAACATCCTTGTAATTGTTTGCTCTTTGGCTGATGCTGCTCCCCTAGTGTACAGACTGTRAACGGAATACAGCACGAAGGATGCCAGTCCCCTAGATGTGCAAACAGGTGAAAGCTTAATTGACGTAACTTTATGATGATCATTCAAATGTTATTTGACATGTTTTATTTGAAATCCCTTGACCCTGCATGTCAGAGGAACCTCTGTGTTTCCTTTTAAGGCCTGATCATCAGCCGCAGTGTCAGTTTCTGCAGTTTTCTCCCAAGTGTGAGAACATCATTGTATTTTTTACATGCTCCATTTAAATCCTTCTGACATCTGCGTGGGCTGCTTTCCATTCATTAACATAGGGGAGTTGCATCTTCTTCCATGGTGGCTGGTCAGACGCCAAAGGCAGATTAAGTTTCCTTGAGCGAGGAACTTGTCATTTAGGCTCTTCGAGCTGGAGCTGGGAGCTTTGGCAGCTCTGCGAAAAGGCAGTGAGAATCATTGCCACAAAAATGATTTTTGTGTGGTCCTGCTGTGCACCCCTGGATTTCAAATTTGATTTATGGCTGCTCATTTTTAAAAAAAGAAAAAAAAAACCTCTGCATTTGGTTTTGTTGCAGGAGATTATCATGTAAATACTGCAGCATGCGTACTTAATTCTGAAACTGTGGATTATTTCTAAAATTAAACTCATGGTAATTGCTGGCATATTTTCCAGTTCCTCAAAGTTCTCTGTAAACCCACTGTTGGCTGTGTATTTCCCTTCTTCTATTCATGTAGCTGCCTTTATTCTTTATGGTCCTGCTGAGGTCCCAGAGCAGACAGAAAGCAACTGCTGGAGAAGTGCATGAAGCACCACAGCTGAATGCCAGCTACTGCTCCCGCAGATGGTCAGACTTCTGGAGACACGTCTGAAAACACTGGGGAACATCTCACAGGACAGTGCACAGAACCCAAAAGCTTGTTTCAAAACAAGGTGCAAGAAACCTCGTCGTTGTTTGGGATGATTTAGCTATACATAAATTTCTTCTCCTTAACTCCCCACCACTCTTGGCATTTACTATAGACTGCTTAAATAAATCCCTTTCAATTTAAATATCCCTTCCAGAACTGCTAAGAATGATTTTCATTTTGTGTTTTAGTCTCAATTTCATTTGAGTAAGCTGTATATATTTTCGACCTACCCCTTTCCTGACAGAAGGCTTTTTCTATATGTTTTGGTGTATATCTTCGTTTCTAACCTGAAACATTTTTCTGTTGTGGTTTGCATGGTACACTCCTCAGTAAGTCTGCAAATTATTTTTGCACAGGGTTATCTAATGCTAGTGCTCCCTTAATTAGAGTTTACATTTTGCATTAATATTTTCTGTCGCAGAAGAATTCAAAATGTTTGACAATTTGTAAGCCACAAAAGCTGTCATTGCTTGTGAGGAGTAGCTATGGTCTGTGACTTTTTAAATGAGCATTGTATGTTTGTTGTTTTGCATTCAGAATTAAGCTGATTGAATTGCACTGATGGCATACTGTATATAAGTTTAACCTTCCCGAGTCTGAATAACTGAAGTGCAACATCTCAAATATTAGTATGTATTTCATTTTAAGCCAGGCCAAGTTTGACTTTATGATACTTTGTATAGGAAATCATGTGAAATCAGGATAAAAGTTATTATCAGTGATATCCTGGGGCAGGTATTTAGTTTGTACAAATTGTTCTCTCTCCACTGCTAGCTGTCTTCATAAGAAGGAAGTGGTAGGTGTTTAAAATCTTGATTTGACGGAAAAAGCATTAACAAGGATGTGTTTGAAAGTGAAAGGCAGGCAAATGCATGTTTATAAGTAATTTTCATGTTTTTAACTATGTGGATGATTAAAGAGTAGTAGTTCCAGTTCTTGAAAGCCTGTAACTGCAGTATAAATAAATGGAGAATATTTACCTCCTAATATAGCTCAAAGTTACACCTCTGCACATTCAGTCGCTCTGTACCATTTTGCTTTAGCTGTGGGTGGAACAGATCGGAAGAGGAAAAAGTGGATTCCGTCTTCAAATTAAAAATAGAGAACTTTGGGCTTAAAGTAGAATAGGTGGGTGAAATGCCATGTATTACGGAAAAGAACAGAAAAGGTGTCAGGAGTCCTTTGGTTATTGAAACTTATAAGTACACCAAATAAAGTGGCCCCAGTGTGTTCTAATTCACTGTGCAAATTGTCCCTTTGACATACTCTTCCCATGAAATGCTTAGAAATCTTTTGCAAATTAAGCTAATACGCAGTGTACTGTAGTGTTGTGTCTTTTTCTGTTATGGTCACCACTTACAGCTATTGTTTAAAAGACTTCTGAAACAACATAAACACTGTTGAAAATTAAGCACAGTTGAGAGCAACTGCTTAAGATGTGCTTCTTGGTTCAGATGACTGCAACTTGAGATGTGCTGGTGTGCGTGAATGATTCAGGTGCCCTGAGGTGTCTGAGGATTGATGTGGTATTCAAATAACTGGAGTAACCTTCAAATCATGGAGGTTAACACTGCATTTACTTATGGTTTCCATTTTTTGACACTTAGTTGCTGAGTGAAGGAACATAGGCAGTTTTGGTTTGATGTACTAGGAAATTCTTAAAATGGACAAATGAGCACTTCATTGCCTGGGTGCCTTTGTGATGAACGTGGTAGTTCTTTTTCTGTAAAATAACATAGTTTAATTGAACAATATTTCAACCGCAGTAGATGAGCCCAAAATATTGTTGCTCACAGACTGCTGTGCATATTAAGCCCCAGTTATTTCCATTAGCAGTTACTTGTAACTGTGTTGTATGAAAAAAATCTTTATCTGTTCAGGTTTTTTGTTTGCTTCCCTTAAAGTATTTTGACAGATAGCAGCTAAAGTCAAAATGTATAAAATGACTAAAGTTGCAGAGATGCGAGTTTGAGCTATATTAGGAAATAAACATTCTCCACTTATAAATATTGCAGATGGAAGCTTTCAAGAGCAGGGACTATTAATCTGCATTTACTTAAGTCAGTGCAAATCTGGAATAACTCTATTGCAATTGAAAGTTCAATAAAGAATAAATTTATAGCTGCTTTACACGTGGTGATTTCTCCATAGAAATCTTTGCTGTTAAAATCTTTGTTGTTGATTTTCCTTTCCATTTGTGCCAGCGGTTCTCATTCATACCCCTTCCAGGCATTTTAAAGTATCAGTAGCAGTTCTAACAGCTGACCCCTCAGAATGTCTTTTACCATGAGCAGATGCTTATGAAGAGTGGAGAAAGGGGGTTTCTTTTGCATTTATGGATCTTCTCTTTTACCTGCCTAAAATACACATCACATTTATCCCAGGATAAAAATCCTCTTTCCCTCAGAAAATTATTAGAGTGCCTTGAGCTTTGTATACTATTTGATGCAAAGCCTCACTCTTAATAAGCAGTTCTTACTTCACTGCTCTTCAGCTGATGACTGAATCCTGAGAACATTTACATGTTAGGTTCACCTGCCTGATGATGGGAAAGAGCACCGAAATGTCTAAGACATTTCTGCCCCTTTCCTTATTTTGCATTATTAAAGGAGAGAAAAATGTAAAGGAAAAAGTCTGGTTTTGAAATTAATTTTGTGATTCCTTGACCTCAAAATAGCTAATTGCATTATATTCCAGGACTAAGCATAGTGCCAAAACATCATGACCATTTRTACTACAAAAGACACACTTCATTTTGGATTGCTGCTACTTTTGTCTTCAACCTTGCTGAAAGACAGGTTTCCTCTATGTGACATCAATCCAAGGAGCTTGACAGATGATGTCTAGATTTGATTTTATTGTCTCTGGGGCCCTATGTATTATATATTTTTGACGTATGAAAATGTGGTGCAGTTGTACGGACGTGTGACCCCTGTGAATTTTAAATTGTTTTTCTGGAAATCAATTTGCAAAAATTTGATCATGCATTCTGGCGTTTATATATACAACAACTCTTTTTTTTTTTTTTAATTCTCCTTTAATGTTAAGCTTACAAAGAGATACTTAGAACATACYATAACTGATACTGTGGGTTGGGGGTTTTGGGGTTTTGTTGTGGGGTTTTTTTCCCCAAATCTGTGTACTCCAGTAAAAATAATGTCTTTTTAAGATCAGTAATTTTACTAAGGTTTAAAAAACATCAGAGACACTTTTTACATGTAAGTGAGGGATGAAGCATGTGTGATATATTACCTAGAGTGAAGGGCTTCCCTACTCTGCCCATGTGTCATGACCGGCGTGAGCAGTGGCATCAGCTCCCGCGCAGGTGGCTGTGCGGGGGGAGGCCGGGGGTGCCTGGTGCAGGCTGCTCTGCGGCGAGCGGCTCTGCTCGGGAAGCCCTGGACTGAGGGAATGCCTCTTGGGAGAGCAATGAGCTTACTGTGTGTTACCTGAAGAGCAAAAGGGTTGAAGTAAAAGAAGACAAAATGAAAATGCCCACTATAGAAAGGGAAGAAGTGGAATAAAAACCTAGTTTTTATCTCCATGCACCATTTCTACAAGTACTAATTCGATTACAGCCCTGATTCTTCTTCTCTGTCACTATCAATACTTACATGGCTCAGCCTCTGTTATTACAGTCAGACTGATATAAAGGAGTTTACACAAATTTAGTGAGGGGGTTTTTTTCTCTCATACCCTTTCAGTAATACATTTATRTTATTTTGGGATGTCGTTGTCTTAAAAAGTGAATGCCTTTTTACACAGTACTGCTCTTGCTGCCTTTTGCTGTTGATGATATCCAAACTAAGAATTGCCTAGTATGTGAGTGAAAGACATGTAACTGAGCAATCCTAACCAAGATGGTGGGCTTCCCTGGTGTCTAAATGATGGTAAGAATTCAGTGGAACTACCMTGGAAAATTAATAAATAAATAGAGAGAAATTATATGGGGTTTTTGTCTGTGTGGAATTTTTATGCATCCTATGGAAATCAGGAAACAAAATCTGCTTCATCTTCATATGGATTTACTCTCCAACATAGGTCCCTTGACACTGTCGTTACTGATATCCAAAAGAGAGAGAAAAAAAGGAGGAATAGAGATTATGGAGTTTTGTTTGGAAATCCTGAAATCCCTACCAGATATATGTTTTTATCTTTGGGATAGTATTTCAGTTTCCACTTCAGCAATGGTACCTGACTGTCGATACTGTCACTGTTAAACAATGGATTAGAGCAAGGTGGTCTGCTCTCTCAGGGCAAGCCAGATTTGTTCAGACACCAGGCTCTTCTGAGAAGTTCTCCCTAAAGCTGATGGGGTGCAGGAAGGAGGACAGATTCTCCCGTGGTTCTAGAGCATGAGGGTTGAAAAGGAAAGAGCTGCTGAAGAGCCATGGAAGAGGACAGAGAGAATATGAAGATGCAAGCAGAAAAAATGAATTTASTCCAATGAGTTTAAAATAAAATCATCCTCTCTTTGAGGGTCAGTACAGACCTTTGTATTGTCAGGATACTACATACCTATTTTGAAGTGGTAACACTGAGATTCTGGAGGGCAGACATCTGGATCAAGTGGTATACACTATAGTCTTTGTGATCTTTTTATAAGAACCGGTGGTTTCTTTGCCTAATTTTCATGTATCTGTAACTTGATGGGATAGCTAAGCAAGCTGGTTGACTTCTGATGGAAAAGGAGATTTTTCTCTTGTTTTGGGCTCCAATTTTAGGTTTTGCAAAGTGATTCTGTAAAATGCTTTTCCTGGGTGCCATTGATCAATGGAATTAAACCAGTTCAATAGCGAGGCCCCCAAAATTGGGAAAATAAAAACTGGAAATGTACTAGAGAAAAAAAAATAACAAATTGCTGTGTAATGGTGTTTATTTTGCCTTGAAGCAGATTGCTTGCTGTTAGGAGGTTAATATTGACTCTGCTTGTATGTTTTGTTTTTTGGCAGGTAACCCTGGACTGGCAGGTTATTACAGGACCTTTATACAGGCCTTATATTGTGGACTAAATCAGCAGTATCCCGTTTGGGTTGTGAGCCATGCCGGACATTGTAAGCCTCCTWGTGGTATGGAAATGATAGAAGGTACAATACTATAACTTTCACATACGAATATTTGTACCCTGCCTGATTTCACTAGCAGAACTTGTGCCTATTAAAAACAGCATGACATGGTTTTTAAATGTCTCCGTTATATTTCCACAGAACAGTTGTATGAGAAGAGAAGTTAGTGAGGAAAAGAGTATTTTTAGGTAAATTAGATTTGCCAGTCAAATAAGTGCTATTAAGAGAATAAGAGAGTTTGCTGATTGCAGTCTTTAGAGACAAGTTATAGAGAAGGTGGTCTAGAATGTGTTTATGTTGAGAAGAGTAGATTTTAAAAGTACATTTTTTTAATGAAATGTCCAATTCAGAGATTGAGTACTTGAGGAGAGACTTAATTATCTCTGAATTCAAAAACAGTTGTACTAGATTAGTGAATTTCCAGGAAGCAAGTAWATCTTTCTGAGGCTGGGGTATGGGATGTTTGCAGCATAGAGGTTGCTTGTTWATCTGTTAGAAGTCTTTTGACATGCAAATCACCAGCAAGACATGGTAGCCAACTCTAAGTGGATATTGTTAATGTATGGCATTGTAAGATGGGAGGAGCCGATAGTGAATCCTGCCCTGAAAGCTGCTTAGTGTCAGAAATCCTCTGGACTTGGTCAAGCTGCAGTGATGTAGCAGTAAATTAGTTTGATTCCTTAGGACAAAAAGGTTCAGCAATGTGAAGCAACCTGAAAATTTTGAAGAAGAAACTGTTTTAGCTGTTTAGTGTAACTTCCCCTCACTAACCTTTGCACCTGAGCTTTTAAGCCTTTTTATTGGTTTATTTAATCTCARGTTTGAAACTGAAACATGAAAGCTGTATTTCTTTGGTAAAATTCCTGCCAGTCATTGTGTTCAAGTGTCAAAACTACCAAATGCTAGCACTTTCTCCTCATAGGTGAGAAATCCCTAGGTTTATAATTTCTGGTACAATGTTAACCATGGGATACAGGTAGAAGTCTGGCAACTGAATGCCAGACTTTATTACTGTAAAGTAAGAAAGGGTTTAAAATGAAACAAACTGTGTTGGAATAATATGCCTGGTTATATTTAGATCAAGTAGATTTTGAAAGTCTCAGAAAGACTAAAGCAAGTTTTCCAACAGCAGCTATCAATCACAGATTTCTTCCTATTTTTTTGGAAGCATGTCACATAATGATTTGAAAATGGAACAAAGCTACACCCTTCATTTTTACTTCTGTATGATATCCTTCTATTCAGAGAGCTCTTGCAAGCTATGCTCCACAGAGACACGCAACATTAATTGGACATTTCATTGCTGTAATTCTGTTCCTGGCAATCAATCCACTGTACAAAAAGAGTTGAAACTTATTTTTACTCAGTGAATGCAATAAAGTAGTTTTGCCTCAATTTCGACTTCTTGATCCTCCTCCTTAGCTTTTAAAAAAGCAGTTGTTTTGAAGACTGCTGTAAAACAGACCGACATCAATCCTTGGGTGTAGGCAAAATTACAAGAAGGAGAGTAGTTTTCTAGCTTTCTCTTACTTTGTTTAAAACTGGCATAATCTGTGTATGCTGTATAAATGTTCATATAATCTTGAAAGTATTGCTTTTTTTTTTTTTTTTCAGTGCCTGATATTGAGACTTTGACTCATAGTTTTCCTAATGATTAAGATATTCGTGCCTTTTGAACAGATGCTACCTAGGAACAGGTTCTTTTATAATACCAAAACCCCTGCCTGCTTACTTACTCCAGTTGTTTACCGTGCCAAATATATTATGATTGTATTGTAAGTCTTTTTAAGATGCAGGTATTTGCACATCATTTGGTTAATTTCTACCTTAAAAAGACATGTTCATAAGAAAGGAAAAATGTATACAAATAGATCATAATTAAGATATGGCAATTTTTTCCTTAAAAGTAAAAATAATAGGCAGGTATACCCACAGTTGATTATTTTTTTTTTTTTAGTTCTGGAGCTTCTTTTAATGTGTCACTCCATTGAAGGTATACCCACAGTTGATTTTTTTTTTTTTTTAAGTTCTGGAGCTTCTTTTAATGTGTCACTCCATTGAAGAATTTGCATTACATTCCTTTTGAGATTTCTGATCTCTACGTCTGATCTCTACCTCTAACCAAATAACTTACTAGAAGTTGTGAGAGTTTATTTAAAGTGCAAGTTACTGTTTCCTATATGAATGTGTTAGAAGTACGCTATAGCTCAGTGCCCTCGCCATCAAAACAGAGGCTACTGCCTGAATGCTAGTATCTGTAAGTTAGTATTTTCCTAGGGATYAAATGGGTGGTCTTTTGATTTAGTTGCAAGACTAAAGGCAGGTCATGTTTACGTGGTATCCATCAGTGAATGTTTCGTTTTATAGGTAGTGAACTCAGAAGAAAATAAATTGTGTTGGATTGCTCTCTTTTAAACATACGATTTCCCTTAAACAGGAACAGAAAACAGTTTAAGGAAAGAATGARAAATAAGTTTAGTGCTTTTTAAAGAAATTAAATCATTAAACAATGTTACTCTTAAATACTTTATAAACTTCTTGATTTAAAAAAGATATAAGGGTAAAACTGAAAAATAAAATTAAGATAAAAAATATTCTGTATTTATTTACACTCAAATTATTCTGTCAAAATTCCAGTATAGCTGCTCAGCTTGTGGGGGTGGGCATTATAATACATTATGAATTGTGGAGACTGAAGCTCTGTATTTTATATTATGAAATCCAGTTGAGTAGAAATGCTTGAGTACTGCAGAAGGACTAAAGACCCATGTTCAGGAGTAGCTCCTCTGATGGCAGTGAATAGTAGCCAGTTGGAAGCTTTTCAACAGCCTTTCAACTTCTTTTGATAGGAAACAAACTGCTAGTTAAAACTAATACATATCAATGAATAAATCCTGAAATTACTCATTGCTGATTTTATATGCATTGCTAATTCAAGTGCTGTGTTATGAATATCCTACTTTAAAATAAGGACTAAAAGACTCAGTCTTGCCCAGAATTTCTTTAAAAGCTGTGGAAAATGGGAGATGAGATAGGAAACCCCTGACACTCAGTCCCTTTGACACATCCATGACACCCCTTTTTTAGCACCCTGGTTGGCTTTTGCCAGTAAAGGCTGTATAGACAGCAGGTGTACATACATAGCCATGTCTTAAAATGGTCTAATTCTGTGGACATCTGCTGTGGTTTGATAGGAAATAAGAAATACAACATCTCCGACAGAAATAAGTATAGAAGAACACACGTTTGGTTTTGTTTCTCCTCAGGACCRCCAAGGTACTTTTCTTTGTGGCGAAGTAAGATTGAGAAGTAAAGAAAAAACTAATCAGAATTAAATGATTTATTGATTTTTGGTAATATTCTATGTATGCCAAGTGCTATAGAAATATGAAATAGTGTGATTCATATCTTAATTGATTAAAGAGACACAATTGATGCATTAAAATATCATATACCTAATAAATGGCTAGTCATCAGTCATGTCTTAATGATACAATATTTGGTGACATCATAAATTATATTAAAGATAAATCTCTAGAACTTTCTAAACTGTACAGATGAGTATTGAGCTATATATAATCATAATACAAATACTTTTTCTTGTTTTAGCAAGGTATGTTTATCTTTTGGAACAGWTTGTTTACTGAATTTTCTGTTGTTTTGTTTCTGAATCAGTATTAGGTAGCTTCTGAATGACAGGGAATTTTAAGTGACATTCTTAATAGCCAAGTTGCAAGATAAAATTCTAGTTTGATCTTTTATGTCCCATGGACTATAGAAGATAATAGTGTGTCCTTAAAATCTGTTAAACTATCCTTAATTCATTCTCCATGATAAAAAGAGGTAGGTAAGGATTGATTTATAGTCCATCAAAAGAGTATTTCCATAGCTTTTTCTTTATACAGGGAGAGTAGGGCCTTCAGATCGTTTTGAAACTGAATTATATCCTTAAAAAGCAATATGGGAAAAAGCACAGAAGTGGTGGAGGAATATTAAATTATCTATGAAGACATTGATTATGTGATCCCAAAATGTTAATATACCATCAGTGTGAAGTTTTGAAGTGAAATGAAGTTTTGTATAAAAAAAAAAGTATTTAGTGTTACAGGAAAATTTGGAAGCCATGTGCAGCTGTTGCTACAATTCATCTGAATGGAGTTTGCTTTTCCAGCCCTCTGGTTTCTAATGAAACTGCAGAATTGACTATGAGGGAGATTCTGCCTCTAGCTAAAGTGATATAAATCTACAAAAAAAATGACTGAAATCATTTGGGTAAAACTGAATTTATAGTTCATCAAGTTAATCATCTCACTGATTGCTAGATAGTTGTGCACCAAATGACAGATATTAAGTGTGGGCAAGATTAGCAGATATGAGCCGTAAGTTTCTACCATCATGATATGCTGTGCTGGCAGGAAAAAACCTAAAATAGTAGCCTGAGCAAGACAAGGAGCATGGTGTGCTATAATAAGAGGGTTGTGAGTTATTTAGGACAGTGATCCCCGAACTGTGGTCTGTGGGCCGCCGGTGGTTCCCAGGACACTTGCTTGTGGTCTAAGAAGAGCTGGCTGATCAGATGGAGTTGGCTCTCTCACCAGTTTCCACTTGCTAAGAGGAATTAATGGTAGCTAAGAATACTTTTCCAGTAACACTTTTTTTTGTGTAAGCATTTGCTGCGGTGGCCTTAGAGATGTTGTGCCACCATGAAGGTGTGGTGATAGTGGGGAGTGGGATTGTCATCTGCACTGCTGCAAACAGGAGAGGAGGAGATCATGAAAGTTAGGTGTTCCAAGAACTGGGCTCCTAAAAATAGGGACTCATCCTTAGCTAACAGCCTTTGTCCTTGTTGTTGTGTATAACCCCAAAGGAGAGCAGTTACACAAAGGCACAGGGAGTCAGTATGCATTTGATAATTTTACCTAGCTTGTGACTCTCATTTATTTTAAGTAGTATGGATATTTTTAATGATTGCTGATGTTGGAGAATACCTACGCTGCTGAATCAGGTGAATCAGAGCTAGTGGCAATCTGTTCGGTCAGTACAAAACCACCTCAGAATTAGTGTCTGTAGTGCTTAGAAGGTTTTTGACCAGCGAATCCTTATCTGGGCTTCAGCACTGTTCGGTTAGATATCAAACAGCAGTAGTAATGGTAGGTATCTGATGGCTGCATTCAGGTACACAGTGATAGCTGTGTTTAAAAGGCATTTATGTCTTGTATTATACATGTAAAGGGAGAAAAGCAGAAGAAAGGCAGCTGAGCTGGCATCTCACATGCATACTTTAAGCCTATGTATACACACACTTAATTCACATTACACACATTTAATTCACATTAATTTATATTTCAACAATATTTTCTGCTTCCTAGGCATATAAATTAAAATATCTGAAAGTCATTTAAAGATGGAGTATCTGTAATATAACTTCTTTACMGGTTTAGTCAGTTATGTTTAAATATTATAGACCCAGAGAACTCTGTAGCCATGTTTGTGTCCCAGAACAMATAGCACTGCGTAATTTTMATGCAGAATTATATGGCAAGGTGTSTCCCAGTCCAATGGTATCACACCGTAGATACATTAAAAAGAACAAAGTTGCAAGCATGCCATCCAGGTAGAATTAAGCTAGTTTCATATGAAAGTGTCAATTTTTTTAATCTATAGAGGGGAAGCTTCCTGTTTACGAAGCTGTCCTCGGCACTGATTAATCACATTGAGCTCTTCGCATGGTGTTCGTCAGCAGCGAGGGATCCCAGGTCGGGGTGGGCACAGAGGAACTGGTTGTTTTCACAGGACGGGACAGGAACCGTCAGCTCAGCGCAGTGCAGTCCTGCTGCCCCCCTCATATAGCAGTTGCTGCTGCCCAGAAACCTTATTCCTGCCTTGTCTTTGGAAAAGGCAACTTAAGGAAGGACGTGTGTGTGCATATGTAAAAGTTATTATGAGGTATTTAAATGCGGAGGTTTTTGTCTTTGCCTGGTACGATCTGCATTTACTGTATGGTTTTAGTGCTATGTGCCTATTTTAAGGAAACAAATGATCATTTCATGTTATGAACCCACTGGAACGTTTTGAATCTAAATGTGTGAAAAGTAAGCAGCCCTAGGGATGCTGCAGTACTCCGTTTACTGTAACACTTCTTTCCTTTGAGCCACATTCAGTTAATTAGTCATAGAGGTCCCATAATGATGCCCATAATTATGCAAATAGATCCTTCGAATGAAATCTTGGCATTTGGCATTGACTTTATCAGTTTTGCTTAATTTTAAGCATGTGTTTAACAATCTTGTTCCATTCAAAATCAAAACTAAGAAAATAAAATTTTGCCATATGTGAAGTATTTCTAAGTTACTCTGTTGTTTTCTTTTCTGGCCAACCAAAACAATATCAATTTTAACTGCTCATAGCTTCATACCTTAACAGCCATGTATTTATTTGTAATGATCACTTAAACACTGTTAGCTGATTCTGGTACCACTTAATGCATAGCTCTATATTCCATTGACTTTGATGGAGTAATGACCAATTATTGCTGGTGTTACTAAGAAGAGGACTTTGTCTTTACTTTTATTATAGCTATATGAAAAATAGGTTCTCTATTTCTTTCAAGGTTTTCTACTGAGCCTGTCAACGTAATATCTGTAGGCATATTATTAAAAAATATCCATGAATAGCTTTCTAATCCACTCCGGTACTTTATTCAACTAATTCCCTTGTTGAAAGAACCAGAATTTTTCATCCATATCTTCAAATAAGGTTAATATAATTCTGTTTTTGAAGATGTGTTTTAAAGTAACAGCTTTTGAAACCTGATACAGTCTTCTGGATCCTTATCCAGAAAACAAGACRTTTTAAAAAAAATTGACATTCATCCATGGGAGAGTATAATGTCTTTACTGCATTCCAGCAAACTTTGGACGTAGGTTTTGAGATTGTTTATGGATCATTTTCCGCCTTTCACCCCATGACATAGGTATGTTCTCCAGCTGATACCATCGCTTCTAATTAGATGCAGATGGCTGTTAGTGGGGGGAAAAAAGTGTTCAAGAATGTGAACCCTATGAAAAGGTAACATTTATATCTTTTGGTGTCTTGACTTTAGAAGGCATGTCACAGTTCACTGAGATGAGCAGTGCTGTGATGTTTCAGAGTAAATCATTTAAATGTTTACCATACTATTGTAGGGAAAGTAAAAAAGTCAAATAATTTAATAAACAAAATATTGAGATGATTCAGATTTTTTTCCCCAGGGAGAAAGCTTAGGAATCTTTTAATCCAAGTCAGTTTGAAAGATACATTTACATCTGCTACAGAATGAAAATGGACTATCCCCACAGCAGAGAATAATCCCTTCTGTCTGAAGGTGTAATGGCTCTGGATTTGTTTTGATAGTTGAATCAAGAAGTTTATTTACTACATAGGTTAGCTGTAGGAAGAAAGCTGATCGATACTTTCATTTATTAATAATAATTTCTACTGTATGATATAAATCTTAGATTTAATTTTGATGCCCACAAAGCTTGCAACAAATGGTGCAGATCTTGATGGGATCAATCCAGTGTTCCAACGGCAGTTTTATTTTTAATTCACAGTAATCTACAGTCGTAAGACTGAGGAACCATCAGCAATGTACAACATAATTCCAGATTCTAAAAATAATCAGGTTTGGAACATGGAGTCTTTCTGTTTGCTTTGGTTTTAGGAGTTTCCCTTTCTTTAAGGAGCAATGTGGGCGTTTCAGGGAAGTGCAGGAAACTGTAAGGCAGACTATGCAGGAAGAAGTAACTGCAAATGGCCTCATTCTTAGATAATCAGCTTCATTAATGAATTGTTCTTACCTCTTGTGCATCTACTTAAATCTCTCAGCAAGATCCGAGTAAGGGCTGTGTGCTTCGAGAAATGATAAAGGACAAAATGGTACAGTACTGTGGACTCAGGTTGAATGAGAGGGTCTCATTGCTGCTTGCTGGATGAAGGAGTTTTTCTTTTTTCCTCCTTTTGATACTGCATGGGACTATTCTTTTTCTTTAAGCTAGACGTATTCTTATCTTTCTAAAGGTTGAATTTTATGTTTTGTGCATTAATACATTCATTAAAATAATCTAATTTACTACAGCTATCAAATTACTGGTGTGGTCAGGTGACTACTTAGTTGCCAAATTAACCCCCATTGGGTTAAATGTTATAGCAGACTACTAAAATTCTCTGGGATTGCCATTGCAGTGTCATTTTTCTCAGAACAAAACTGTGGTTTCGAGTATATTAATACTGAGTCTTTCTGTCAGAGACTCCCACTGACTTCTGTACTAGTGTTTACATGATTTGGAGGAAGAAGTTTCATCCTGCAATTAATCATGAAGAGACCAATTTCAGTATTTCTAATGCACTTT
Source organism: Oceanodroma leucorhoa (assembly GCA_030449065.1). NCBI lineage: Eukaryota > Metazoa > Chordata > Aves > Procellariiformes > Oceanodroma > Oceanodroma leucorhoa. The sequence goes on along the minus strand of JASVER010000055.1, from coordinate 349,375 downwards.
AGTATATATTAAACTCTACATGATCATATTTGGATCTGTTTATGTGTAGAGTGCAGCTCAAATTCAGTTGCTGTCTTTTTATATAAATTATACTGTAAAGCCGCAGGCAGTTTCAAAGAGTTTGTAATGATGGCTTCGATGTCTGCTAATGTAAATGAATGAGAAGATCAACCTTTGCCCGACAGTGACCCTACCACTGCTTGTGGGTCACAGGTGAATTGGTTTGCTTTCTGCGTAGCACATCTCACCTGTGTAAAAATGAAGACCAAAAAAATCTCTTATTCATCTACAGTGACAGATCAGCTTTATAGCAGTGGCACTTTAGCCTCTATTTCAGCTATAATGCAAAATTCCAAGAAAAATAAAGCCATCACAGTATCTTTGGCATGTGGCCATACTTGCTATGCTAGGCAGTTCAGCTGGGTGACTAAGAACAAAACCTTCAGCATTTTCTTCAGGAAGGTAAAAAAGGAAACTGCTATCTTGGTAATGGGGAATAAATCTGCCAATTAATTTTTAAATAGTGTAACAGAACACTGGAGAAGAGAAGATATAAATCATAATTTAAAGTGGTCAATTTGACAAAAATGTGTTTCGTCCCCAAAGATAGAAAATTTGCACTATACAGCACATGCAGATGGTTATTTAAAGCATCAGCAACTGATAAAGAAACCTGCTATATTTAAAGAAAGTRCAAGGTGAAATTCCATTTCCCAGTTTTGCCGCTGATTTTAATAAATTCAGGCTTTTACATACGCTGTTTTGTCCAATTCTCTTTTGCCTTACGCTGTGCAAAGTAATGAAGGATGGAGTATGGAGTGCTCCTCAATCGAAATTGTGGCCTTTTCCAATGATGGCAGAAAGCACAACTCAGTGGAGAGTGTCAGACCAGAGAACTAGATTCTCCCGGCTGCTGGATTCACTTCACGTCATGTCAGCCAGCGGCAGACCCCCCGTTGCTCTGACATCCCGCGGGGATCAATGCCGGGAGTCGCGGAGCCACAGCTGGTTCCCTTTGCTGTCAGCTTGCACTCCTTGTGCAAAGAGGAGCCCAAACAGAGACGTACAAGGCTTTTCAAGACAGGTAGCGATTAGAAGCATTGATTGAGCGCTGTGAGGTAGCGCTGCATTGCAAAATATTTTGCATACGTTTTGTGCTACAGCCCGCAGCGCTGGTAGCATGGGGTCACGTTCTCTGCTGGAATAAACTGACATAGCTCTTTGCAGCCAGCGGTGTGACACCAGTTTACAGAATCTGAGATAATAATTTTGAAAACTACTTCTAATCCATCAATTTTGAAGGATACAGGTGAAAGATGGAAAAATGTTATGTTTGCCTAAGTGGGTCGTTTACTCCTTAAAATAAAAAGGATGCTAGACAGTATTGTTAAATAATTTGGATCTGTTTACTGCAGGTAGTTATTCTAGATACTAAATTTAACATTTCCATGGACAAATGAAGATAGAAACCTACACTTTCCTTTATACTTCTATTAAAATAGTATCATCCAAAATGAATGTACATGAGAGTAAAGAAAAAGGACTAAGTTATACTGAATGCCATCCTAATGCCATTACAGTAGCTAGTGAAGTAGGAAATGCATTAGTATTATTTTAGTGTTACTCTAAAAATAGGTGTTATTTTAGTATCATTCTGAAGAGTCATACTTATTTGAACATTTCAGTTTTGGTCTATATCACAGTTCTAAATAAAATTTTGGGTTGGATTTTCAAGAGAAATCAGGACTGGCCTAACAAAAGTTTTAGCTTGGATTCAGTAGAAGCATTGAGCACTTCAGAAAATGTCACCCGTTGATCTGTCCGGTCGCTGTGAAGTACAAATTCTGTATTGTYACTTGTGCTACTGTATAACTGCCCCTCCAGGTATACTCTCAGCTGCTTGCTTTTTCCCCTTTCCCCCTCTGAACATTGTGACGTGTGCTCCTTTCATTTTCTCCTACTTTTAAAATAATTCTTTTTATTCCCTGTCTGTGGAATAACATGGCTTGTCTTCCTTGGCCAGCTGTCTTAACTTTGATCCAAACTTTGGCTCTCCCTTGTTTGTTCTCAGTCCCTCTTTCTCTATTTGTATCTGTTTAAACTTCCCAAAGTTTTGAAGTGCTGTTTTCAATAGGTGTGACTGTTAGACTTGCCTACTGCGGTGCAGCACCTCATTTATCATACTCTGACTGAATCAATTCCTGTGAAGTGATATTCATCCATTTTTGTTCACTTCAACACTCATACAATTGCCACTGTCCTTTCTTTACCTCCTATGCTGTATCCACCCAGTCTTGGTGATGTGCAGAACATAATTATTTTGTTTTTCTTCCATTGTTAAACCGTACAAATGCAAGTTGTTGTTAAAGTACGCTATTTACTGAAGTTGCTTTTAGTTGCTTCATTCAGTAAGAAAATTCTATGCCTCAGTCTCAAGACTGAATTTTCCCTGTGTTCAACTGGAAGATGTTAGATTTGGCCAAACATGAAAAGGTCTTGGTACTGATACACTTTCAGTAAATAATTACCTTAAGGAACAATATGCTCTGTATGCATTATTCCTGGAGAGAATCATACGTCACATGCCTCGGGCTGATGGTGCAAGATAATTCAAATACCAGTGAAGCACATTTGCCCTTGCAAAACTGGGTGATACTATTTCAGGTCATACGTGAAATGAGTATTCATAAGGGCAACACGCAAGATAGACGTTTGCAGGAGCACCACCTGCTAGTCAGGCAAAGCAAGGAAAATAGACTTTTTGGAGAGTCAAAGTGGRTTTTGGAGGGTCTAGACTGATTTTTGCAACATAGCGTTTCTTTGTGGCATAAGCTCAGCCAAATCAGCAAGACAATGGAAATTGCAAGATTTTCCTTATGTTGCTTGGACAGACATTATTGGTACAATGATCCCATCGAGAGGCTCAGACTGAATGTGGAGCCCTTTTAGGTAGAAGTGCACACCTAGGTGCACACTTTTTCCTGAAGGTCTTGTTACTGACTTCATTTTCTCAACCACCAGATCTTCAAGTAGAATCATAGAATTGTTTAGGTTAGAAAAGACCTTTAAGATCATTGTGTCCAACCGTTAACCTAACACTGCCAAGTCCACCACTAAACCATGTCCCTAAGCATCACATCCACACGTCTTTTAAATACCTCCACGGATGATGACTTAACCACTTCCCTGGGCAGCCTGTTCCAATGCTTGATAACCCTTTCGATGAAGAAATTTTTCCTAATATCCAATCTAAATCTCCCCTGGTGCAACTTGAGGCCATTTCCTCTTGTCCTATTGCTTATTACTTGGGAAAGGAGACCAACACCCACCTCGCTACAGCCTCCTTTCGGGTAGTTGTAGCGTACATGAGCTCTGCTTCGTCTCATTGTTTATGAAGTCTCTGCCAATGCAAGGCTACTTCATTGCTTTCTTYCTAATCTGTCTTTTTATCTTATTTTTTCCTGCAATGCCAGAGAGGTGTGCTTTACTTTAGTACCTGGTATGGGAAGGCTGAGCCTGGTTATGTTGACAGCTGCTCTGGCTTGTCTTCACTGTGGAATTACTCTGGAATGCCCAGAGACCTCAGCACGCCAGGAAGAGTAATGTGTTCAGGGGTTCCCACTACACTGGTGTTACTGGTTTTGTTTGGTACCTGTTTGCTTGTATGTAGTCTTAACTATTTCAGGCTATGTTCAGTGATTCTTCCTTAAAAAGCTGTGGTAGAGCTGATTCATTTTGGGATTACTGGAGGAGGGAAGAATTGCTGGAAGGTTTTGAAGGGCTGCCAGTACTAAAATTATTTGTTATTTTGCAAGTGTAGATGTGCACACCTAGACGTGAAATGACTTAAAAATTGGGAAAAAATGTGTAAAGACTAGATAAAAGCCTAACTTACGGTAAAGTAAGGACATACCATTGTTTTCTTGTGCTCTGTAGTTACTTGTCTCATAGAAGGTATTCTGCAAAGTAAAATGGTGTGCTGAGTGGGGTACCTGGTGTGTTGGAATGACGTTACTCAAGTTTTACAACCAACTCAGCTACATGAGCATGGTATTACAGGTCTTTTTCTTCAAAATAATTAGGTCTGCTGAAAAGCGGTCCTTAATAGTCCAAGTAGTGTGCTGCCRTCAGAGGTGCAGCTTAGAAGTGGAAAAAGTATGAGCTGAAAAAGTCACAGTGAGTTTTATACTTGTTCCTGTATCAAGATACATTTTACCTAGCATTCAGCCTCAGCAAGGAAGTCCCTTCCAGTTCTGTTTGTGTGGGCAAGTGAAGAAGGGAATTCACAGAGCCTTTCACTTGGCTTCAGCGTGTCCAGAAAACAAGAAGCGTAACATGAACAATCAGCTTCCCATAGGCTCAGACCTCTTTGCTTTTGCTCTTTGAGGTCACTTTATGATGGAAATTTAGATCTGCCCCTGTACAGTGATGGTTCTCTAACCTCTACCCTGCCAAGTTTTTTAATTTTGTTTTACTTTTTTTTTAATAATATGATATTGAAAATTCTTATAAATTTCACTTTCTGTAGTTATTCAGCTTACTGACTGTAAAATACAGTCATTCAAATACATAAAACTTTTCCATTTATGTTATGTAAAACACCCATATTAGATTTGCTTTATGCATGTTAAAGTGATTCTGGAGGCATAGATTGGTGTAGAACTGCATAATAAAACACTGTTTAATGGTGTTTGCCTTGCCAAAATTGGAGACAACCAACAAAATTCTACTTCAGAATTTGTACTGTTATCTCATCATACCTTGGTAATAGTTACTCTAATCAGTTAGAGGGAAGCAAGACTGGAAATTCAAAATAAAAAGAAGTCTCTCACAGATACCTTAATTTAATAAGTTCAGTGTGCTCCTGTATGCTTTTAATAAAAATTTGGGGTTTAGTATTTGTCATGTTTATTAGTTCATTCTGTCAAGACTATGCTTGTACTAATTTAATTATAATACAGCTTCCTTTGAAAAACAGATTAGGTGTTAAACAAGTGTCCCAGCTATAGGTATGTAGATAGCAAAGGAAATCAGTAGTTCAATTTGTAAATTAAGGTCTTGTTATTTTTCTAATAAAGAAAATAATACATATGACTACTTCAGTATCTTGAGAAAATGGTAATTTATTTGTGGAGGATACCGTTACAAAAAGTAATTGCTCCAATAAACACTAATGAGTAGTGTGTTTATCTTAAAAGTTGCATGAACAGTTCCTGAGGGTACTAGGGCCAGATTAAGGTCTAAGGGTTAATCTAAAACACAATGCTTTAAGACCTGGTTCCTGGTGTCAGGAGGCGTTTTTCAGTATTTACTGGACATTCTTTCACGGTTTCCATCCCATTTCTTTAGCATTTTATCGCTTGCTGATACAAATTATCCAGGGTCCAATAATCAAATGAAAGATTGGGTGAAGCATTCAGGCTTTAAGCAATATATCTTTAGGAGAGGTATTGTCTAACACATTTGCCCATACTAGACTCACAAACCTGAAATCTCAGTTTTTAAGCTTRCAGTTGTGTTTAAACTTTTTCAGATGGCATCATTCAATTGTAAGAAATTATTGTGTTTTGCTATGAGAACAAAAACCATCAAATTATTTATTTAATTTCCAGAATTAGACTTCTGACTATGCATGCCTGTTTAACAGGTAATCCTTCTAAGTAATTTAGTTGTGGGGTTGCTTTCTGCCTGTCACTACATGAAGGCAAAGTTAAAACTTTCCACGGGTTGCTCCATCTAAACAGTAGTTACTYGGTCACAACTGCGGCTCCTCCCACTAGTGTCTGTATGTATTTGTAGTCAAAAAAGGAGGTGGGGCATAGAGTCTAAAACACTTGTCCCTGTATGTTGGTTGCACTTATGGTATTCAATAGAGACGCAGTGGACTTAACGTGACCCTGAGCTAGCTCTCCTGAACTGTTTGGTTGGCCGTACGTGATGCTTTGTGCCTTGCCTTTTCATATGCTTTGATATCATCACTGACCTTTCAGTATCTTCTCTCTGTTTTTCTTCCTCTTGATACTTCCTTGTGATGTTACTGCATTTTCATGTGTTTAAACTTGTTATTTCTCTTCACTGTTAACATTAAGCTGTATGGTGATGTGTCATGCAGCTGAAATGAGCAGCATCTTCAGCGGAAGAGGTGAATCTTTTTCCAGTCCCCTGGTTCAGTCTCCAGATACTTGTCCTTATCCTGTAAAAGGCCTGGTTCTGAAAATTCTTGACTACGAGAGTTCGTATGCTAGGTTCATTAGAGCTTGTCCTTAGATACCCTGGTACTACCTCCTAGAGTGAATGACCCAGGGAAGAAGAAGATAGAGTGCAGGTAGGGCAGTGGTTTTTACCTCCCTTTCCTTCATGGCGTATAATTACAAGTCACCTTTTCACACAGTTCCTTACTTGTTCATGAGTAATTTGGAGGGCTTCTGTATGAGCAGATCCTGGGACAGACTTTAAAGTCACTCCACGAGAAGTGGCAAGTGTCCATATGGACTCAGCTCAAATGTTCAGTCACCTGTTGTGACCAGGGTAGCTAGGAGTTTGGACGTGCAAGCATTCCCTTGTGAAATTAGGGAAGTACAAAGGCATGCAGAAATTGTATGCACAAATTTGAGGGGAGTGTTGGAAAATCTGGCTTACAGTATCTTTTCAAATCATCCAGTAGAAAGGAGTCTATGATTTTTGGAGACTTTTTAATGAAAGGCTAAATTTTATGAATCTCCAGTCTAAAGTCTGCTCATATAACTGATATGCTTTTTTTTTCTGCCTAAGAATTTCCCTTGCATACACAGCAGAAAAACAAACAAACACAATTCTCTGTTATTTCCCTGAAGACCAAAGTCCTCTTTCCTAGCAAGATTAACTTGTCGACTAATCTTAGWGCAAACACTTTATTTTAATCTATCATTGTTTTCTGACTGTGGGTTTAGCAGAGGTCAGAAAAAGAGATTCATTAAAGTGATTGCGCATTTGTTTTTCCGAAAGCACATCAGAAGATTAATGCTTTGCCAAAGAAAATAAAGAAATACAGTATTTCTTTTAGTACACTTCAGCTAAATAAAGTCTTAAAATCACATGCCTTGGCCCAGATGGGGTGTTTGCAGCGTAAGGTACAAGTCGTATAATTTCTACTATCTGAAAACTGCTTAAATGAGCTCTACTTCACCCATGCCATTTATTCCACACCTGAGGTGAAGTAACTCTGGTCCCTTCTCTGATGTAGAGCCATCGGAGAGCTGACTGCCAGTGTGGTTGTGCAAGTCTGTTTGCTTATATAAAGAACCCATTTAAGCTTCTCCACCCAAGAAATTCATGTTGATTTTGGATAATCCCTGGGTGATTTTGTTCTGTAAAATAAATAAATAAATCTTCCAAACCTGTGCTGCAGCCCAGCTCTCACATAGTTTGGACTATTAGAAGTGTAGCATTTGTGTTGGGGAAATGTGAACTGACACGAGGCATGGGCAATTTTATTTTTGTCCAGAAGAAAAATAGGATGCGTATTTCAATATAGGATTACATGACGTTGGAGATTCACCTGACAAGAGTGCAGGGTCAGTCGGTGATGAGGAGAGTTTTGTGTGGATCACCAGACCCCGCACTGCACGCTCGTCCTCCAGTGTGGCTTCTCTAGGAGTAGTGCCAATGTGATTTGGTTTGGCAACAACCCAGTATTTCAGAAGAAAAGGAAAAGTTTTATTAAACAGCTGAAACAATTCTCTGGGGTCAGCATTGGCTGTCAGGACTCGCTTTCAGTCTGAGAGAGATTGTATGTGTATGTAAATAGGCCAGTAGACGTGGGAATCTGAGCATCCTTGCTCTGAGGGGCGCTGAGCAGGCTGCGCTGAGGATGCCTTGGCCCGGTGCGGTAGAATGGATCTCTGTCGTCATCATCATCAATCATAACTAACCCATCCAATTAAAAATCGCTTCTGCAAGCTGTGCTGTCCCCTGCTCCCTTAAGGAAACACTAGTGCACAGGCTTGAGTTGAGCATGCTCAAGTCCTAAACTCAAGTCTGGACAAATGTGAAGAGGAAAAAGCCCTTATTTTCACTCTACTCTTAGTCCCCACCCATATCCTTTCTCGGGGTTCTTGCTTTGACAGCAAAACTGGTTCTGAATGGGCACATCTCTGCTGAAATCAGTAATAGCTATGAATATGTTGCCCTGAATCTCTACGCTGCTATTTATTAGGTAACTAAATACTAAATTAGATATCTAATGTCTTAATAACTAAAATAATTAACTGTATTTGTCAAACATAGTTATCTACCTTAATTTGGAAAATGTTGAGACTGGGCTAGACTGTCTTTGCTGTATTGTTTATTAATTGCATTGCAGAAATGTTCAGCATCTCTTGTAGCAGATATTGAATTCATGTAGTGAAAAGCAGCCGTTAACCTCATGAGATTGAACAATACAAATAAAAATTTGTTTTGTTTCCTGCTTGGCTTTTGGGGTCTTGTGAACCATGAGTAGTTCTCTAGAAGATTTATACACCTACTTTACCTCCTTTTCCCTTCTTCTAACCTGGAAATAAGCTGAAATTCTTGTAAAAATCACTTTTTTTCAAGAATTAAAGCGACGAATGGAATATCAAGCATTAAAAGATGTGCTGATAAATCACTGGAGATGGCAGTGCCTGAGTAAAACAGTATGGAAATGACAGCAAGTGTTTACAAGGGAAATTTGACCTGCTCAACCCAACACGCAGTAACATACATATACTCAACATAACATATTCTTTCACTTGTTGCTGTATCCAGTAGGCCATCATATTTCTAGTATTCTGTGTTTTATGTGTGTTATATATACCCTTAATTAGACTTGCGATGTAGACAGCCTACTCCTGCATGAGGTTAAGCTGCTGTGTAAATAAATAAAAAGTAGGAAAGACAGCTTTTGCTAAAAATAGAAACTAAGTTTAAAAACAGTGTTTTGGCCTTAGGCTTTTATTTAGGCTTTCGGAAAACAGAACAAGCTCTTTCTTTTCCATTGCTTGTAGAAAGCCTAGTAGTCAAAATATTACTTCTCATCTAATTTTGCATTCCTTGAGTGTGTTTTAGTAAACCCCTTTTTCATTCAGTGTAAACTACTATAAATTATGCTGGGATATGATCATTAGTAGTTTTAGTAGAAATATTAGTTTAACTGAAACTTCTTTGTTGTGACCTCTGTGGTAATAGTTTAAGCTCAGGAAAAGGGCATCAGAACACATGCTTTAGCAATTCTTCTTCATCAAAAGGTTATGTTTCATACAGATGATCAAAAAGGCAATATAGTGCCAGCCTACTTAGGCTACCAATTAATATTATCACTGTCAAGTCCCCCATAACTTCACTACAGTAGCGTTAGTTTTTAGCATTTGAGGTTACTGACTAATTGCCATCAAATTTACCACATGCGTATTAAAAAACCAGTCAGCCTTTATAATTTGGTGAACTATGTTCACAGACAGAGGCAGAAAGGCTTCTGTTACCACTTTTCTCCAAGCAGGCACAAAACCAACAACATCTGAAATGGATCTATGCTGCTAGCTTTCTCTTACAGTAGTTTTTCAGTGCCTTTCAGTCTCTTTAATGTACGCATCTTTACAGTGTCTCTGCCTGATGGATACTTTCTTCCACATCTATTTTTCACATAAGGAACTGGTGCAGAGGACATCAAAAGAAACCAAGTGGGAAGTTAAACCCCTAATACTTGGTGGGCTGGTTAGGGCTGTCTGTGTGCTGCCTCTGTTAGCTGCTCCTGAATTGTTAGAGGTGGGTGGCTTTTGCCAGGAACCTCTATGCTGTCTGTAGGACCATGGCTCAGGATATGAGCCAGTCCCCATCATGTGTCTGAACCTTGCTGCAAGGAGACTTGGCTTATTCCAGACTAAAGCTGCATTGCAAGTCAACATGTAAGGACTGTAAAAGATCAGGGGTTTAGACTGGAGTATGAAATTGCGCCCTGCAATAATAGTGTGGATTTAAGAGATTAAGTGATATTAGTACCAGTACATCTCTTTTAGATAAGCTATAGGCATACATTGCTTCATGCTTTCTGCCTCTTTTCTTTCATTCTTTCTTTCAGTATTTCTTCTTACAGTCTTTTCCATTGAGTAGTCCAGCTTAAATTGGAGTGATGTATCCTTAATATAGCTTTTAGTTTAGTGGGTAGAGCACTTTTCTAGCAGATGAAAGAGCTGTGAACCCCCTTAGGTTGGGGAACTTGAGAGCCATGTCACCCACCTCATGAGCAAGAGTTAAAGATGCCCAAATTGCTGTAAATTGTCACAGGCACCAGATCATCCTTGTCTTGTTGACAGGAAGCGAATAGCAAAGTCCTCGTCATAAGTGATTGCCCAAGCTCCTTTAGGAGGTCCCTGGCAAAACAGGAGTGAAATTGCACAATAACCTAGAACCGTGAAGCTCTAACTTGATCTTCCTTTTTGTAGCTGGATTGACAATGATAAGAACCTGCCTAAATAGAGGTAGTTTATGTATGTGCTGGTGCTCCACGTTGACACATATACATTTCATATTTTTCCTCATTCCATAGGACTTTTTTGTGCATCTGTATTTTATAAAGACAGGAGATGTTGGATATCTGAAGGTTCTTAGTGCATAAYAACATATACGATAGTTTGTCTTGAGTGAAGGGACTCTTGTTCCAGGCCAGTATTGCTATTGTAGGTCCTGATCTCTCAATGTAAAGTTGGATTGATTTAAACTGATCCATTGCCTTGAGTTTGGTCTTGTACTGGATGAAGGGGAACACAATGCTAGATGATGTGCCATCAAGTTCCATGTGTTTCTGTATCCTTCCCTGGCTGCGCATCTACACATAAGGCTTCACATCCTGTACATGTGATTCATCAGTCTATATTTACCAGTGGTGGTGGTAACTTAAAATTAAATTTTTAAGTTTGGTTTCTGGTGTTTTGGGTTTTTTTATTTATTAAAAAGTTTATTTATTTCAGAGTTTTCCAAAGAAGTGAAAAAAATGAGATACTTGAAATTTCTATTATTAAAACAAAGGAATTCTTTTCTTTTATGTTTCAGACACAGATATTAAGGAGCTAGAGGATGTTTTTGGACTTAACGGACAAGTAGAGCATAAGCTGAACTTCCTCAAAAAGAATGTATCAAAAGATATAAAGCTGGTACTGATTGCTCATTCTATTGGTTGCTACATCACACTGGAGATGATGAAGCGAGCATCAGAACTTCAGGTACATTAACTTTATAGAATGGGAGTTATATTATTAGCAAAGCAGTGCACATGCTTAACCTATGGGCAATGCCACGTCTTTCCTGTGGAAGCTCTATTCTGCTATACACAAACTTTCAACTAAAATGAAATAAAAACATTAATGACTAATCCTAAGAACGTACAATAAAGTAGTTTGATGGAAAATAAAGTTCTTACTCTTTAAATGCCCTTGTAATATAAATGCTTAATAATGGCGATACATATGTTTAGGACTTTCTTGTTATCTTCTCATCTTTAAATAATTTATAAACAGATAATAGATATTTGGCAATTACATTGTGCTACTACACCAAAAATTAAGACTGGTTATGATTTTAATAGCAGCTTCTTACCTCAAGGCAAGCAGATTGCTAGCTATTTATGGGAAAGGCATGGAAAAGAATAGTAATATAAATCGTGATGAGTACTACAATGAAGGACATTGTTTTTAAAATTTAATACATATGCATATATCATTGCTTCTGCAACTCAGTCTTGGTTTGTGTAACTTCTGGTTTGTGATGAGAATGGGAGGTGTTACTGCGTGTTCTTGTGTGTCTGAACATTTTTCTTTGTCACTGTGAAGCAATAAGAAGGCTGAGGCAGGACTGTGTCCTTGCAACTCTGGAAATGTCAAACTGTTAGTGCTCAGTAATAACTCACTCTGCTAGCGGATGATAAATGAAGAATACTGAATTTTTCTTCTTAAACATTCACTCTTGCTAAATCATTGCCTCTTCCTTTACATTATAAAATCTTCAGTGGAAGGAAGTGCAGTGTTAGCGTAAAGTCTGTGTTTAATATATGCATGAGTAGGTTCTTCCACTTCTTCATAACCATTTCCACTGCATGTCTAACTTTTTTTTTTCCTTTAAAGGAAACAGCAACTAAAAACATGAAACATGAGGTTAACCTGATATATTTCCACAGGCATATTTCACTTTGTGATTATTAACAAGGGCATTTTTTTTGAGAGAACTTTTATTACTGTTTTATCTTTTCAAGAGGGAGTGTTCTAGAAAATATCATATGCAGTAATTTGTCCAAAAATATCAACTTTTCTTTGGTCAACATCTGTACAGTCTTTATTACACAAATTGTTTTGTCTGGTTTCAATTAAACTGTGAATTGTTGAGTAATTTTTTTACACCTGGCTCACTGGTTACTGGCAGCGTGCTACTCATCAATGTTTTGAAACGTAGGTATCTTTGGGACACTCTTAGACTGCATGGTGCACTGTGTGCGTGAAGTTAATATATGACAAGCTACATTTAAGATGCATTTAACAATAGAAAATATTTGTGTAAGCCAGAGTGTTGTGCAACCTTTGTCCCTTTGCCAAAAATAAGTTAACTGTTAGCTTTTATAACATATGAAGTGTGATAATAAGAAACTTGTGTTTCCATCTCTCCCTTTATTTTTATTGGAATAATTGATTCCCACAAGATTTTGAGCACATATGTGTATTTTAGTAGCTAGATCATTTGATTTTATTTTTGTGTAGTTCTTATGTGATATTCTTTTATTACATGAGTTTTGGTTTTCGTCTTAAATTTTCTGCTTTAAGAGCCTTTGATTGCTTACAGTTTATTATTCTGAGCTAGAGGTTAATATGTTGTATTTATTGTTCAAATAATTCAGTAAATGTTTATATTTGGAGCGTATGTTTAGCAGGTTTTATTTTTGTTACCCAATTTAAAGCCCTTTCATAATCTAACCAGATATAGACTAGATTGTCCCTCTCTTGTACAATGATGAGGGAACCTGATGAACTTAAGATAGCATGCATGAGAAGGAAAAAGTGCTATCTCCTTATCTCTCCTTCCTGGTTGCTCTTCAGCTGTCRGTTTTGAATGCTGCTAATTTCTTGGGCCCTTGTGGTCTGCAGGTTAATGTGTTCTGTGGGGTTTTTTCTTAAACTTCTGTGAAATGTGCTTTCATATTTCATTAAAAGAGAAACGAAACAGGAATTGCCAGTTTGCCCCAGGATAAATTCAGTTTTGAACCCCATCCCTATTTTTCTATTGACTCTCAGGGAGGCWTCTGTTAACGGTTTCTTCAGGAGACTCCTTAACACAAACTTAGTTTTAGGCTGATGCCTCTAACTAAGTCTAATTAGTAAAGAAGAGCCGCACAGGTTACATCCATACTTGTAACTAAGTGGGGCTACTGCATGGATTTGAGTACTGGGCCAGCTATGCAGTGATGTTTTTGGACTAGTTTCTGAGAGACTTTTTGGCCCAAAGCAGCCAGCAGCTCCCAGGCAACACCCTGGCGTGGTTCTGGGCTTGGCAGAGGCCCAGGACCATTCCCAGTAGTTAGTTTGTATGCAGGCATCCTGGTTTTAGGCAGGGGGAAATTCAGCCATGTGGACACAGGCCATCCTATGCCATCCTGTTCCATGGCAGGACCAGGGAATAGTTCCTGGCCATTCTGTTTGCTGGCACACATGTAAGTGTGAACACTTCTCAGTTGTCATGGTGGGCATCACATCTTAACAAGATTYGCCTCTTCGTGGGAAGTGGAGCATCCAGAGTTTGTCAGACTGCTAAAAAATTTTTTAGCACTGGGAAGGAAAAACATTAATCAGCCTTACTGTGTGGAGATGGAAAAATGCAATAATGTACAGCTTACTTGGTCCTTGGTCTTAACCTCATAATCTTCTTYGCTCTTCCTTCAGCCAGCAGAACTGAAAAATGAAGCTGAGTGACAAAATTATTTTCTCAGTTGTTGGAGCTTRAAGCTAACTCATAAATATGCTACATCCTCCAAGCATTCTCTTCTAAAATACAAATCCTTACTTGGAGGATTTCCTTGTGCTTTGCTGGCGACACTACTGAGTCTTTCCTAAAACAGTCTGTTTGATCATTAATTTAATCAAAAGATTGACATATTTCCTTGCTAATGAAATTCAGTCTGTTACAGCATTAGTCTTTCATTTGTAATGATGCTTTTGAAATGCCAGCACCTTTGTGGTAATAAATTAACACTTATTAATGAGTGAAACCATCACAGAATGTAAGCATTGCTCTTCCTGTAAAACTCATTGAGGACAAAGAGTTTAAAACCTCTGAGTATGTATCAGTTCAAGCAAATAAAATTTCTGTAATATATAATTCAAAAGCATGCATTGCTACTATGTCTCAGTGGTGCCAAAAATTATTGGGTATTGCTAGAACTTAGTTGATTTTATAAATAATAGCTAACAAAACATAAGTTGGAATAGTTGTGTATAAAACAAGTTCACACCTTGGAAACCCTGTCACATCATTTCTGTACACACGTTCATGTGCATCTGCCTTATCTTTCTTTTTCACTGTGTTCTCTTCCAGACAGAAATCTGTTGATCTGTACTTTCTTTCGAGAAAGCTGATGAGCATAACAAAATAACATAGTTTGCATTTAACAATTCCACAAATTTATACAGCAGCGTAACCATATTTTCATGTTTTTTCTTTTGTCTGTATATGAATTGCATTCAGGTCTTTCACTTGAGGAGCTACAACTTGTTCAGGATCTGGTAATGTATGTAGCTTAGAAGGTTTCTGCAATGTGTCTTATTCTGCATAAATGAGTACTGACTTTCACCCATCAGGAGGCTGTCTGCTAACCAAGCTTTCTTGAGTTAAGCAAACATTTCTTCATTGCTGACTATTCTAAATTATTTTATGATCTATAAAATGCTGGTGCTATTCATTCCCTTTTATGAATAAATTAAACATGCCTAACAGGAAGTATCGGGCATTTTTAGTTAACCTTTTGAACTACTGAAATTGGCTATATATCCCTGCTGTTGGYTTTCTGTCTGTTTAGGCAGTTTCTAATCCATATAAAAATGTTTCTCTCACCCATTATTAGTATTATTAGTGGTCACAGGGATTGAATGACCTCAGTGGGAAGCATTTTGCTGGAGCTTTTTGAATATAGTTATTTTAGATGATGTTCATATGTGCATCTGTGCTAGCTCTATTTCTTTCTTCTTTTTAAATTTTTTCAAAATATTTAGGTAAAAAAATGAAGGAGCTTTCATGTATAAAACATTATTTTTGTTAGTTCTGATGTTAGAAAAAGCCAGAAATATATTTTATCATTCTTTTTTAAATCTAGCTGATAATAGATTAGTCTTTCTTTTCTGTCATTCCAAAGTTTCTGTTGTTGCATTTTTAGTAATGGGATCTTTTATTACCCTTGGTGCTCCCCTAAATCACACCTTTAGTGTGACATATGTAGTCCTCATTTTGTGGTTTCATACTTCAATCAAAAGGCCACGTTCCATCTGTTGTGAACAGCTTGCTTGGAAACATCGATGGCCTACAGGTACACAACAGAATGACAGATGTCACGACTGTTAGCTTTTTTTTTTTTTCTATTTTCTAGAAATCTGCTTCTTCCTGATTACCTGCAGCCCTTTGCAACACATCTTAGTGGGAGAAGACATCTCTGCACATGGCCCTTCTGACAAAGACATTGATTGGGATATGAAATTTCAGAAGCGCCCTTCTCTTTGCCACTTCTTGGCGAGGGAGGGTTTTTTTTTTTCAGCGTGTGTGAGAAATTACCTGTATATATAGAAGTAGTTTGTTTTAAAAGAAGCTTTACTAAAACAGTGAAAAATGGCAATAGATAGTTTGCATTGCAATGTATCTTTGTATGCAACATAAAATGCAATAAATAATTATTCACTTACAGAAGAAATGAAAGAAATCTCTCYTAGCACTGTATGAACTATCCATAAATACTGTTTTGCAGTAAGACAGAATATGAAGTTTAAAGCAAATTAGCTATTCCTGAATAAGTCATGTGAAACATTCTGATTCTAAACCAAATGTCTTTTTCTGATATAGCTTAAGCTGTTTTCAAAATAGCTTCAGATAATGGTTTTGAACGTATTCTAGATTCATTCTGGACAAGAGTGTTCACACATGAAGTTATTTAGGAATATTTCCATGTTTAGATATTCTTTACTCAGACTTTTATTTATCAAGTCTGTTGGTCAACATCAGTTCTGTGAGTTATCAAAGCTTTTCCAAAGTTTACTGGCAGAGATAATCCTCTTTTCGAAATACAGTTTCCCGAAGACAGAAGCTTCAAGTAGGGGTCTTCTTTTTTTTTTCTTTCTTTTTCTTAAGCTTTGGTTCTCCCAAGAGCTGAATTGGACAAGGAGATAATTTTATTTTGCCACTGTTGGCAAATGCATAATTGGCCATCATAGCAAAAAGATCCCACCTGCTAAATGAGTTGGTTTTCACATCTTTTTGTGTGATGAGAATAGTTACTTATGGGGAGGGAGGAAGGAGTGTGTAAGTTGTTTTGTAATGGTTTAAAATCTCACTTGGACAAATATTAGATTCTCTCACTGCTGCCTTTCTGCCTTGAATCAACTTGGTTCTTTTGTCTCTGGTTAACACTTTGTCCCTTTCTGTTGAAGTACTTGGAAAGCTCCCCCTAACTTTAGTGAAAGTAGAATTAGGCCATAAGAGAGAAACATGTCAGAATTCCTCTGCTCAGTGATTTATTGTGATACAGAATTCAATGCAGTGACCCTTTACGTTAATAATTTAGTTTCAGTTGTGTTGAAAGCTTGATTATGAATTTGGGAAGCACTTTCATAATGTTAGGAAAGAGAAAAGTCACCATGTTTTTAAATACAGATATTTCTACAAGAAAAGAAAGTTCTTCAATATAGAATACTGGAAATCCACAGGGACAACATGATTAAAAGAGGGAAATTTTTTAATGGTACAGGAACTGCTAAGCAGGTCTGACCTTTGGGATAATAAGGGAATCTTTTCAGCAGCGTGAATGCGTGAGGGAAAGGCTGTATGAAGGCAATGACATTTGTTCAGTTCCTGTTTTGCTGATATTAGAACCTGTATACATAATTCAAGACTGGTGGTGTCATCATTACAGAAAATATCTTCTGGAAGAACACTAATTTAGCAGGTTCTGACTCCTTAGAAGTTACAGTGCATTTTGGAAGTAGAGAGAAAATTAAAGATAAACAGGAATATAAATTTTCTTTCCATCTTTGAAGGCTTTATTTAACATAATAGCATCCAATTCAAATGTAGATTACATAAATTATGTCACAATACTTTTAACAGAGTCAGTTTACATAGCTGTTGT
Source organism: Oceanodroma leucorhoa (assembly GCA_030449065.1). Lineage (NCBI taxonomy): Eukaryota > Metazoa > Chordata > Aves > Procellariiformes > Oceanodroma > Oceanodroma leucorhoa. Next base: position 332,013 of record JASVER010000055.1, on the reverse strand, counting down.
CTGCATAAATTAACTTCTGATGATTTCGCTGACCATTATAAAGTTTAAAATACGCTTAGTGAACAAATATATTTTGTACTACCTTGCATGSTCTCTTACAAAAGTAATCTTGTCTCACATCTTTTGAAGAGTACAATGAGACTGCATAAAATAGAAAAATAGTCAGAAGATTTCCGAAGAGAGATGATGTCTTCTCTCATGTAGAGGATTGTGCTTTATATAGCTGTGTGCCAGGGTGCAGTGTAACCAACAGCACAGTAGAAGCGTGAATAAATGTCCTTGGTTTGTGCAGCCTTGCTTTGATTTGTCCTTGCTGAGAACTGTTTGCTCTTGGTTCCTTAATGGATTGCAGTGATGTGTGGAATTTGGATATGTAGTTACGTGTAGCAGTAGGGATCATGATCTGGAGAAACAGAATGGAGAAACATTATTTTTACATGAATTTCATGTTACTTACAGGCTTAAATGGTAAAGTGCGAAAAAAAACCCATAAAAATTAAAATGGGTAAAAGACTTAAAGTAACACAAACGCAATAACAACATTTGTGAAATTATTATGCAGGAAAAAAATAGATGGCTATACTTAACAAACTTCACAAGGGAATTGCTACATATTTCAAATAAATGCGTATCTTGTGAAGAGAGCTGCAAATTTCTAGGCCATGATATAAAACTAAACTGAGTCTGATGTATTTTTCTTCTCCTTCAGTCCATCTGTCTGGATAAATGAGCTACATACTAAAAAAACAAGCAAACAGCATTGGGCTGATATATACCCACCTTCATCCCCCTTTAAGTGTTGAGGGAGCAAAAAAGCAAAGACTCTAACACAGTTTTCACAGATTTAATCATGAGTCTAAGTTCAGCTGCCTTCAGTGAGATGTGTGTGTTAATTTAACTTTATGGATGTTTTAAGTTGGTCACTGAATTGCACTATTCCTATAATACAGATATTTTTGGCAGTTCTCTCTCGCAGTTCTTGATAGATAGCAAGTCTTTGGGAGCATATACAAGGAAGCACAGGTGGTCTGAGCCAGCAATTAGACTAAAATTTGCTTTAGTTGATGGTATACACGTTGCAGAGTCTGGATAATCCACCTTGCAACAGATGACAAAGTTCTGACAAGTATGTTCTCTCAGTGACGCCTCAGGCAATATCAGCAAATCCAGTGGAATAGCCAGTAAAGCAAGCATACGTACTTGGTGCATATGCAAACATTGTGCAGCTCTCGTATTTGGAAAAAGCAAGAAGTAATGCAGATGATTTATTAAACCTGACCAAATAAATAAGATACTGTACCTTTGAAGCATCAAGGGAGTTTCTACAAAGATTTGTGGAGAGATTTTTTTTTTAAAGAAAAAATGAAAACAACCTTCATATAAAAACCTAAGACAAACATAAAACCTTCTCTCTTTGGGGTGAGAGGCTGTAAAGCAAAGTGCAATAGTAGGTGAGTTCATGGCAAACAAAGATTTGTTACAGAGATACTGGCTTTTGACTGAAACACTTATAAAAGGCCACCAGCCTGAATTTAAAAGCTCAACAAAACTTTAGAACACTGTCGGTGAAAGGCTGATAACTGTGGAATGGGGTTGAGAGTGTCAGCCCAAGAGACCACTAGCAACCAGTATTTTCACTGGCTTGATGACAGACTCTAATCCTAACGGTCCCAGTCATATTCTTTTCTACCTCTCCCCGCCAAAAAAAAGCTTTAAAAAATGTAAACTCTAAGAAAATGCAGCAATCAACAGGCAGATGGATTTTTTGTGTAACCCATGTCCTGCGTAGGTCTGCCTGACATTACTTGTCTCTTCACAGACAAACAGCCCACCTTGTAATATAGAGGACAAAAGAATGTGAAATATCTCAAGGATACAAAAAAAAAATTTAGGAAAGTTAAAATGTAATGAGAAATAAACTGTTGAAGGTAATACATCTTCTGATGTAAAATGCCTAAGGGCAAATTAAATAAGGAGTCAAATTTTTTGTCTTTTGCTTTCACCTGGAAGAGGCATGCATCTTTCTCCACATTAATATCATTTTTATCATGGAAAATTGGCTTCAAGCCAAAGTGGCATGAACTACCAATTATCAGCAAGTAACTAAACCCATCAGGAACTGAAATGTAATCAACAACTTGAGAATAGTCTTCAGTCATGCTGTGAAGATACCTGACTATTATTGCTTTGTGTCTGTCTGGTTTTCTGTTTTCTGCTTTCTTGTCTTAAACAGAGAAATTAACTTTTAATCATACATTGTGTAGTCTGTTGCACATGGTGCCGTCTTCTGACTCTTATGTTGACCAAATATGTTGTGGTCAACACTGTATAACTGCCTGCTAGTTAACAATCCAATTTCCTCTAAAATGAGATAACAGGATTAAAGTTGTTTCCCCCCCCCAAAAAAAAAGAGAGAGAGATAAAAAAACAAAAGAGATTTTCAGAGGGTTCTACTTTATATATCTGTCCTGTCTGCAATCCAGACTTGTTCTTGCTTGTAACTGTAGAAGTAGCAAGCAAGAAACAATGAAAGGGGAGACTCAAGTTACCAACGTAAGATGATAAAATTCTGGATTTTTTGGCAACACAAAACTTTAGGATTAGGAACATGTAAAATTTTCAAAGTTTCATGTTGGGAAGGATTACCTGTTGAACTATGCCCTTTTCAAGATCTTCTGTGTCATCACTGCTGAGATCTTAAACTTCTAACCGAAAACCTAGAGTTTGCCAGGGAAGCATGAATGGAAGGTTTGCATGAGACTTATGGTGCTTGTCAGCCTACTTGGCCAAAGCTCATGCCTGATTATCTGGTCCAAAGAAAGCTTTTTGGAATTAACCTTGACTTGAATTGCTTTGTTTTATTCTGCTCACTAGTATTTTATGCCATGTTTCTGTTATATTGTGTTAGTACACTGTGGCCCAGCTCATGTTAGCCACATGGAAGCTGTAGTTCATCCTGTTGCCAACACCTGAAAGCGAGTAGCTGAGTTGTGGATTTGCCTGACTGAGTTCAGTATGACCAAAAAGTGTCAATATAGAAACTCAGTTTAGAAAACAGAAAGCTTAGAGATTGCAATATGACAGTCTTGAGAATAGAAAAAAAGGGGATATACATTAAATTAAACAAAACTAATTTTTAAATCCACTGTTTTTGTATCTACCAAATATAGACCGAAGGCTATACACTGTTGGTTTGTCTTATCATTTGATTCCTAAATGTCTTTCCTAAAAACAGAAATAGAGATACTGGAAAGATAAGGTACAGTAAATATTAAGGCTCTGTTTTGCCTTCTAGAAAAGACTTTTGAAACATAGATATAATTCATTCTTAATACTGCCTTGTATGTATTTTGAAAACAAATAATGCATTTCTGAATGGTGCTGCCATCTGTATACATAGCATACCTTTGTGTGGTTTTTGAAGTGGTGAAGCAGGTAGATATCACCTGCTCAGTCCCAGAACTTCATGGGAAATACTAGATTACGTATAGTTCAGTACTCTTCTGAGTCAGGAAAACTTACAGCCCAGAAATGTTGAAGATCAGATGAGACTGGTAAAGAGTAGAGTGATAATTAAAAGCACAAGTGCAAATTTAATTAGAATTGATGTCTGGTGCAGTTAAAAGACAGGCTTGACAAAATCAGCAGCAGTATATCCGTCAGAACGTAATTACTGAGCACATGAATACGAGTTTCTGTTTTTAACATTGATCACATTTTTAAGAGTGAGGATTCAGAGTCAATAATAACATTACCCTAAGATTAGCTTGTTTAGATAATAAGCCTGTGATAAGAAGGCCTGAGGAAAAACTAATTCCCAAGACTTTCTGAAGAAAATCGTATTTTGTTCATAATGTTCACTGAAACTTCAGCTTCTGTCACCTTGTCTAACATATTTGGTTTACTGCTCAGCTGAATATAGAAACAATATGAAAACCAAGATTTTGATCTGTGATGATTCAAAGTAGGAAAACCTAAGAACAGTAATTTTGATTTCAAGAGACTTGAATTTTTTTAATAACATTGTGTTTATTTCACTGCTAATGAAACATCTGATTTCTTTTCAGATGTATGTAGTCAGAATTCAAATAAACCAATAAAAATTATTTTTTCTAGGAAGTTAAAAGACATTAAATAGCCAAATGTACAAACAGAAAAGGAAGAAAAATAAATTGAAAGCAGAATCTGTGATCGTTCATCAAGAATCCAAAGTAAAACATGAGAATGAAGAGGAAATGAAGGACTAAAAATAAAAAGATGGCTAGAGTGGTAAATGGCAGAATAACAGGATTTATTCAGTACTGTGGATTTTTACAGATTTGTTCATAAAATTTTGTTATTTTGAATCTCCAAAAATTTGGATTCATCTTGAAATAACTAAGTGAAATGATTCTATAAAAATGAGGGAATCATAAACATAACAAGAAGTGAATTTCAAAAACAATTAGGATTTATATTATATGTTTTCAAAAGAGCTCAACACCCTTTTGAAAGCCATATTTCCCAGAGAACTTTTTATGCTGGGTGGTGAGATCTGTCTGCAGAAATTCTGTCTACAGATGTGTAAGCATCACACTTGAAAATCAGAGACTCATCTCTTTGGAGAGTTGGACCAAACGATCAAAATTCAGTATCAAGATATGTCACACATAGCTTGAATTTGTTTTGTTTTTCTACTGCAACTAATATGCTTGTACAGAAGAAATAGAGCCATAAATCAGCAGTTTTCATGCTAATTTAAAATTGAGTAGAGAAAAGGGGAAAGCAGTCAATTAGGGCATTAAAGAATTGTTCATGAAAGGAGCATGTGAAGGGACATTGTGGAGTTTTTGAACATAGACATTGCAAACATTTAGTTAAACTTTGAGCCCAGCTGTAGCTCTAGTAACCAGTATCTGTTCCTTGAAGCTCTATATTAAAATATAATTTTGCTGGCAATCTTGAGCCCTCAACAAAGCCCTTGAACTGCTTCATCAGCTCTTGGCTCTCATTGTATGTGATAGTTACTCAAGCAGTGAGGAAGGACTTGGCTTGGATCTTCTAGTTAGAAGAGGTTACTTAGGATGGACAGTGTTGCAATTAAAAATATTTCCTACTCTGCCATATTGTTAATTTGTTCATTCCCCATGGTTTACAGTGAAGTCCAGGGATGCTTACTTTAGAGGCTAGAGTGAAAAAATGTATTCCTCTGCATTAGCTTCTATACTGAGAATGGCGTGTCCTGTTTGAAGAGTTCACTGCAGGAGTGAAAGGAATTGGAAAAAGGCACACACTTTATACAAAACAGTTATAAGATCTCTGAGCTTAGATTGCACATTCACTGCATGTAGGGCATTTCTAATACACTATTGAATTAAGTTCAGATAAATACTGGAGAATTTTTTTTCTCTTGTCTTTTTAGTATTTCTTTGATTACTGATTATTTAAGGGAAATGTTTGCCAATGCCACGATAGATCTTTTCAGATAGCTGAGGATGTGTTGAGTGACTGTAAACCTATGTTTAGAGAACTAAATCAAGCCCTACATTTCTTTTTAAGAATCACCCTCTGTACTCTTATGACTGAGATTATCTTCAAAATTAAATGTTATAGAAGTCCACTTTCTTTTCCATTTATTTCAATGTATAAATATTTGAAACGCTTGATTTCTATTGTTTGGATACAAGTCTACTTAACTGTGACATTTTGGAAAGAAATCATTGGAGTTTACCCTTTCGTGTAGAATTCAGTGTTAAGTATACATTTAAGTGGGAGTCCAGGAACCACAAATTTAATAAACTTGTTACCTTCGGAGTCCTGTGGTTCAATTAATGTTAATGAAAATATGCTTCTAATAACTTTGTTACAGCATTTCTAGTCACTGGAAAATTGTAAAAACATTCCACTCCATTGCAAATTCCAAAACGAAGCATAATTCTGTATAAGGAGTAGAATTCACTGAGTCCTAATTGTTCCTGAAAACATTAAATTTCTGGTCCTCTATTTTAAAACAGCAGTATGACTACTGTAGGTGTATTTTACTGAAATGAAAGGTACAAACCCCCGATCTCAATAAATATAATTTGAATTGTGACCTTTAATGGCAGCTGGCAGAGTTCAGACTTTTTATCTGGCATTGGCAATTGAAAGGTGTTCTCCAAATTCTTGTTCTCAGTTTCACTAAAACCCTTCCTACCCGATGGCCAGTTTTATATGCGTGATAAATTAGATATGATAATTTTGCTCGTTTAGCATATTCCTGCCTATATTCAATTTGTCATAACAATCAAGGCTAGGAGCAGTCTGTAGTATTGCGAAGGAAGGAATTCTGTATTTTTCCCTTATTATTTAAAATGCTTACAGTTCTGGGAAAGTCAATGCAAGGATGGAAAAATGAGCTGACTGAGAGAATTCCTCACTCCCTCCTCTCTCTTCTTCTCTTCTTCTGATACCCTGACAAGACTTTGGGATATAAGTTCTGTCTTGAACCTCAAATATTCCTTGTTTCTTTTCTTCCTTTGAYAAAAATACGAAGTTCGGCTTTGTGTTCCGTTTCTTCTCAGTGTATGCTTCCTGGCTCACTCATCCTTCTGTTCTTCACGGATATCACAAGTCAGGACTTGTTCTGCTCTTCTTTCTCTAGAGTACGTCATTAAATAAGCCACTTAAAGTGGTTAAAATGGTAACGGACCGAACTCCTTCCAAGATCAAATGTCAGCTCAGCTTTCTTTATCTGTCTACTAACCCTTCTAGCCAAGTAGGGCTATGGGCTTGGGTTGACTGGATGCCTTTTTGAGGGCTGACTTCAGCGAGTGGTGAAATACACCCCTTCGAAATGTCATAAATGGAGCACTTAAAAATAGAGGTCCAAGGATCTCAAGGCACTGATGGGAAGTCATGGCCTTCCCTTTTCATCAGCAGAATGAGATTATAATTGTAGGGCTGGTTTCTCATTCACCTGTTCAGCCACTTTTCCTTAAACTGAATGGATTGTCATTGAGATTTATTGATGGGTATGGCTGTACATTGATGACTCTAAAAGCAGCTGGTTCAAGACAACAGAAAATCTGATTCTTAATACTTTCTTTTTGTTGAGCTGTCTCTCCACTGTAAGGGCATGTTACTGGTTCATCGTAAGTCGTAGGTGTCCCAGATCATGTCTACAAGGATCACATTTACCAGTTCGTGTACCGCAAGGGTACCTGCAGATGCAGTGCAATGATCTCATGGGAGTGCTACACTGAAAAAAAAAATCCTACCCTGTACTTCCAAAATGAAAACGGAAAGAATTTCTCCTGGAAAGTGGCAGCTGCGTTCTGACATTCATGTAATGGGAGCAACTGAAAGCTTTATGGTGTGTAACTGTGACACTGCATTCCAACATAAGCTTCTCCCTGCCCTTCTTCCAACCAATAAACTATTCTTCCTCTCTTTTCATTCTCACCCCTCCTAATCTTCTTCTGTTTGTATGCTTTAATCATAATAGCAACAAATCCATCCCTGCCGGTATTATCACACCGTTGCAAATTTTGGCTGTCTCCTTTGGCACTTCCCTTGTAGATGGAATGATATTGCCCACTTCGATGGGGCTTAATTCTCTATGTAAAATACTGCTCTGTCAATGAATATTTTCTCTATTAAACTATTTTCAGTCCAACAATAAGGTACAGATTTTTGGGAGAACAGTTTTCTCATTATTACCTTTACCCATAAAAAGGCTTTTTCTTTTTTTTTTAAAACATTTTGGGCAGGTCTTCAGTTACCTAAATATTTGTAGTACAGAGTAATTTGCATTTCAGCCCTGTGAGACTTGTAAATGTAATGAACAGTCTGTGTGTTTAATATTTTTAATATTTTTAATAATTTTCAAATAGTTCAGCATGTAGAGCTGACCTGTTGAGAAATAGTTTGCAGTGTCTGTAGAGAACACTTCTGAGTTCTAGTCTTTTGTATGTTTAGCAGAATTCTGGGCTTCGTCTGGAAAAATTCTAGGAGTACCTCTTACTGGAAAATATTTCAAGTAATGTGAAACAACAGATAATTTTTTCCTGTGCTGTGACCCACTTGTGAGGTGTGGATGGTCCCTCTCCTGTTGCCATTAAACAGGTTTCCACATTGGAAGTCAGGTATTATGGAAAATACTGACAACCTTTTGAAAGGTGTGATTGAAAGTGTATTGATTTCAAAGGGAATTGTCAAAGGTCTCAATTTACGTCTCAATCCAAGAGGTTATTCTGTAACTACCATGGTAAGTGTTTTACAGCAGCCATGGTCTTCATCTGTGTATCCAAGAACAGATAAGAGAATCTTAGTCTCTAGCRCTGGGAATATTGTGGTTTTGGTGAGATCTACATTGACTGTCATATTTAGTAACTGAAAAATAAATCCTTTAATCAGAATTTATTCATGGGGCAGAATTAAGGCCCATTACGTTGATGGAAATTTTGCCACTAGTTTCAACAAGAGCGTGATCACACACCCAGCCGTACAGTAGGTGGAATCACAGAGGACCAGAAGCATTCAATAGGGTATCGGGCATGCTGCAGTCTCATTAGGGCTCTACCTTTTCGTTTATTCTGCTTGTGACCACTGTTGGCAAAGGTAATTTCTTACTCTTAGCAGTTAAAGTTAGATACTACCAAGATTTCCATGCCTCTCACTTTCTTGCTACTGAAAGATATATCCTGAGTTATTTTCATCCCATTTTAGTTCTTCTGTACTTAAACTGCAGAGCAAGTTTTAGTATACTCCTAATAATACTATGCAAAGTTAGTAGTATAGAAGCCTGACTGTGATTCACATTTTAAAAGGACTCTTCATGTGACTGGTCCCATGAGTTCAGATGCAGGATTCCAACATATAAGGCTCAGAATCAAATTTATGCTTAGTCAGTGGAAAGTGGCCTTAAAGTAGACGCAAATTTAGTCACACCTCACCTTGGTGCAAATGACATTCAGGCCTAAGGATGTAATCATTGTACCCAGCTCTATGTTCGTCGTTACACTAAAGACTACAGTTTGAAATACAAATACATTAAAAAAAAAGCTGGTCCTTGAATTTTGTTTCCATCCAAGTGGAACAGCCAGGAAGCACTGGAGGCTTGGGGCATTAAAGATGTACTTCAAATAAAATTGGATAATATATGTTAAATAAARACAGTGCCAGGACATGGAAAAATCTTGTGATCACTGAACAGCATTTTAAACTGATGAGAATATTGCCTGCTGTTTATATTATCAGGTAGAATCTGAAAGAAAATAGTAAAAAAATAAACCCAAGTTTTCATTCATTTGAAARATGTGTGGTTTATGTATATTTGAACATAGCGGGTCGAATTCAGATGTTGAAGGAGGTGCAATTTATATGATAATATTGGATATATCAGTTAGTATGGGATAGATGGACAGACTGGGAGAAAGTATAATTTTTAAAATGGTGTGGAACAGGTACATTAACTTATTTTCAAGGCATCCTACTAATTGCTTTTTCTGCTAAATTCATCACTTCTTTTTACCACATAGAGTAGAAGCAAAGCTGTGCTRGATAAACAGCTGAGTTAAGGAGACTCTGCTGCTGACAAAAAATTGGTCATAGTTCTGTTGTTTTACACAAGGAAATCCTGACATTTTCCATCACCTGGGAAGTTGAGTTTTTCTGTTTTCTTGTCATCGAGTAGCATCAGCTAAAAGTTAACATCTACTTACATCTTAAAACTCTTCCCGTCTTCTTTTTCCGGGTTAGTCTGTAAAAGTACAGCACARGTTCATTGCCTACGAGGTGCTTTGGTATGTTAATTTTGCTTCTGCATATCATTAGTAAGGAATAACATGGCTATTTGTAGCTAGTGTATGTGCTACAGCTAAAAGAATGCCTTCAACTAACTTGTCCCAGAAATGTTGATGTACCTCAGGCAAAGAATGTACCAGGGGCAGAGTATGAAAGCAGGACCTGCTCCTTAAAGTTTTTTAAATAATATTTCTCTGATTAAGTCATCAAAAGTAAGGAAAAGATTTGGCATTGTGAATGAGCCTGTAGAGTGGGGAAAGATAAAAATTCAGTGTGTTGTGATCCAYTGTATTACATTTGACTACTTCAGAAGGAAGGTACAAGAAAACTGATGGTTGGAAATTATGAACCAGCATACACAAAAAGGAAGTTTCCCCTTAAATTTCATTAACACTTGCTTGGCTCACATATATTTATGTGCCATTTACAAATAGTGACTTTCTCTAATATCACTGAGGACAGCATTGTCCATACAACTGTTCAATCTTCCCTTTAAAAAAAAAAAAATCTTAATATGACCTTATATTTTGCAACAGTTAATACCAAAGTAGAATACTGTGAAGTTGTGAAGATTATGCAGAACTTCACAAGATGAGTATCAGTGTGTCCTGTATCTTTCATTACCCTGTATCTTCAAGGAAGTTAATGCCGTTGAAATGTTTGGAAACAATGCATTTCTGAAGTTTTCAGGAAGATTCATGTGTATGTTGTTTCTTAGAGAAACATTCTGTGGAAYGTATAAGGAAATATGTATGTATGTATGCTGTTTCCTGAAGAACCAATATAGCTGATACTTTATGTGTATGTCCAAATAGAAATAGCTAAAAACATTGGATATACGGATGTTTGAATTTGTTACCCTGAATCCAGCCTGTTGTAGTCTCCAAAGTTCTCTATTTTGTAATTCAAAGCAATGGAGACATAGAATCATAGAATTTAGGTTGGAAAAGACCTTGAAGACCATCAGGTCCAATYGTTAACCTAACACTGCCAAGTCCACCACTAAATTATGTCCCTAAGAGCCACATCTACAYGTCTTTTAAATACCTCCAGGGAGRGTGGCTCAACCACTTCCCTGGGCAGCCTGTTCCAAYGCTTGACAACCCGTTCGGTGAAGAAATTTTTCCTAATATCCAATCTAAACCTACCCTGGTGCAACTTGAGGCCATTTCCTCTTGTCCTATTGCTTGTTACTTGGGAGAAGAAACCAACACCCGCCTCGCTACAGCCTCCTTTCAGGTAGTTGTAGAGAGCGATAAGGTCTCCCCTCAGCCTCCTCCAGGCTAAACAACCCCAGCTCCCTCAGCCGCTCTTAATCAGACTTTTGCTCTAGACCCTTCACCAGCTTTGTTGCCCTTCTTTGGATGTTCTCCAGYACCTCAGTGTCCTTCTTGTAGTGAGGGGCCCAAAACTGAACRCAGTATTCGAGGTGTGGCCTCACCAGTGCCGAGTACAGGGGCACGATCACCTCCCTACTCCTGCTGGYCACACTATTCCTGAYACAGGCCAGGATGCCGTTGGCCTTCTTGGCCACCTGGGCACACTGYCGGCTCATGTTCAGCCGGCYGTSGACCAGCACCCCCAGGTCCTTTTCTGCCGGGCAGCTTTCCAGCCACTCTTCCCCAAGCCTGTAGCGTTGCCTGGGGTTGTTGTGACCSAAGTGCAGGACCCGGCACTTGGYCTTGTTGAACCTCATGCARTTGGCCTCGGCCCATCGATCCAGCCTRTCCMGATCCYTYTGCAGAGCCTTCCTACCCTSAGGCAGATCAACACTCCCRCCCAACTTGGTGTCRTCTGCRAACTTACTGAGGGTGCACTYGRTCCCCTCDTCCAGATCATTGATAAAGATATTAAACAGAACTGGCCCCAATACCGAGCCCTGGGGAACACCGCTTGTGACCGCCACCAACTGGATTTAACTCCATTCACCACAACTCTCTGGGCCCAGCCATCCAGCCGGTGTTTTACCCAGCGAAGAGTATGCCCGTCCAAGCCATGAGCCAGTTTCTTCAGGAGAATGTTGTGGGAAACAGTGTCAAAGGCTTTACTAAAGTCTAGGTAGACAACATCCACAGCCTTTCTCTCATCCACTAAGTGGGTCACCTTATCATAGAAGGAGATCAGGTTAGTCAAGCAGGACCTGCCTTTCATAAACCCATGCTGACTGGGCCTGATCACCTGCTTGTCCTGTACGTGCTGCCTGATGGCASTCAAGATGATGTGCTCCATAACCTTSCCCGGCACCGAGGTCAGACCGACAGGCCTGTAGTTCCCCGGATCCTCCTGCCGGCCCTTCTTGTAGATGGGCGTYACATTTGCTAACCTCCAGTCAACTGGGACCTCCCCGGTTAGCCAGGACTGCTGATAAATGATTGAAAGTGGCTTGGTGAGCACTTCTGCCAGCTCCCTCAGTACTCTTGGGTGGATCCCGTCCGGCCCCATAGACTTGTGTATGTCTAAATGGTRTAGCAGGTCATTAACCATTTCCCCTTGAATTATGGGGGCTTCATTCTGCTCCCCATCCCTGTCTTCCAGCTATAAGTTGACCGTATCTAAGTTGACCAGCTCCCTTAAGGTCAGTAACAGTCATGAAGTTTTATAGAGTTGAGAAGGGGTCTGCTGTCACAGAGAAATGAGAGTGGTCTCTCTTTCACACACTTTGATAGTTCTCATGTTGCCTGTTTTATTCAAATCCAGAATAGGGATTAAATTGAATTGAATTGAATTGAATTGAATTGAATTGAATTGAATATCTCAATCTATTAGATTATGCTATAAGTAATTTTAACTATAAAAACATGAAGTATGAACAAAGGAGAATACATCAGATGCCAAGAGGCAGAGACATCCCTGACATCAGACAAAGGTAAACGGAAAACAGCGCTCAAAGAGGAAACAGCCCTTGTCACACAGCCAACCTGAGCTTAGGATGTGATGCAACACAATATTAAGGCAATATTGTTTTGTTGAAAGTATGTTATGAATTTCTAGTTGCTTTGCTTTGCAGATCTCTAGAGGAGACATTGATTGGAGCTTGGCTACCACTTCTCCCCTGCCTCAGCTCTTGCTGACTGTGCTCTAGATTGACCTTTGAGTGACAATCTGGGCAAGGAACAAGAGTGAGAAGGTTGAGAAGACAACCATGTCAGCAGAGCACTTTAAGGAGGCAGCCTCATCTGTTGTACACATATTGTAACAATTAAAAGTCTGCGTATGCAGAAGAGGGGCTTAAAAATGTTATCTTCATATTCTCTGTACTTACTGTTTCCTATACATCTCATGAGTCATATTTGCTCAGATAAGGCTTAAGAAAAGCCTGCTTTTCTCACTGCATGTGTGGAGTAACAAAGTATACAGTAAARGGCTAAGGGTCTCCATCAGTGCTCTTGTGAAGATGACTGACATATATCACCATGGAGAGAACTCCCATGCATTTTAGTTTGGCATAGTATGGTTTATAGGACAGAAAAGCTAAGTACTGTTGTACAAGGTAATTTCTAGCCAGCTGCGTTCAAGAAAGAGGAATTCAGACTGAAATAACTAGGAGGAAAGCCTAGGAAGATAACAAGGAACTTAAGGTATGGGAGGAGCTCAGGATATTTTGGCTCATTTAACCTCATTAAACAGAGAATGTCTGTATGAGTGCCTTCTATAAACGTTACAAGGAGTAAATACAGAGAGAAAAAATATAATTGTTATGCAATTATATATTATGTTATATTAGAATGCAATACTTACATAGGATCAGATGGATATAAATAAACTTAGAAATTAGAAACTGGTTTCTGGACATGAAAATATTAAATCTGAAGTAATCACCCAAATAAGTAACAGCAAGAAAACTATATTGTTTTTAGTGAATGTGAGTAGTTAATGGAAAAGACTGTGAAAAAAGGTAAGAGTACATTTGTTATGGTTGCTGTAGTTTTTGCACCATGTATAATTATATAAGTTCATATATTTAAGTTATATATTGTAAATGTCATTCATATATATTTATGTATGAAATTTAATTATTAGTATAAAGTATGTCTTATATTTCAGTACCTAAACTCCTGTTTGTGGACTCTCCCATAGTTGTCCAAGAAATATTTTTTACTCTTGACTTGAGGTATAGCTTTTGTGGCCTCGGTTACCTTCCTTGGAAGCAGTAAAGATTGACCACAGGTAGACAGTATATACAGTGTTCCCCATAATATTGAAAACTGTGTAGATGCCAACTGGTGTGTCTTGTTTACATGCTCACAATAAAATTCGTCAAAGATTTGAAATCACAAAGGAAGTCTCCATCAGCACTGATCTCTGTGTTCTGTTTTAGTAACATTTTCTGTTGGCTGAAAAAAAATCCTTTCCTGGGATTTTTTTTAATATTTTAATTTAATGAGTTCCATATCAGAAAAGGGGGCTCATGCCAGTAGTAGTGCTGTGAGTCTGCCATCTTCTCATCCTGTGCTGGATCATCGGTTTTGGGGGTTTGGATCTTTTTCCAAAGCATCATAAAATATGTCATTGGGTGCTGGAGGATTTCTTATGGCTTGATGGGAAGGAAATGCAGAATGGTTGTGGACTGGGTTTAATGATCAGTCTTGTGCTGGAGAGTTAAAAAGTTCATTTTATTAGCAGAATTCTTTGAATTAGAGAGAAATATTTTTTCTGTAGTGTTCTCAACTTCAGTTTCATTCTGATTTTTTGGAGGAGGGGTAGAACCTTTGGAAATAGCGTTTGATTGGTTTTCTCCTCCTGAAAAGGGTATATTTCTTTCCTGGGCATAACCACTCTGCAAAGATTCTGCCAACTTGCTGTATAACTGAAACATGCTTTAATTTACATGGTGTTTTTAGTTCATTTGACATCTTCTAAGAGTCTGTCCATGACTGACTTCAGTTGGGAGTCTTGGGTGATTTAACTCCTAGCTTAGGCACCTAGGTTAAGGGCCAATAGTGAACTTGGATGAAACTGAGCCAAAATGAACTCTGAAAAGGGCAAAGGTTTATTCTCATTCATTTTCCCACCATTTCATGCTGCGATTTCAGCAGATGTCATGAGCACGTATGTATGTAAAGACATACGGAGTTAGTGACTGGTTGTTCTTTCCTTGCTGAGCATCTTATGAATGATCTCTTGATAACAGAATGGAGGATCTGTATATAATTGCCAGGGATAACATAGGGTGTGTTTAGAATCTCGCTTAGACAAAATCAATTATTAAATCCCTCTGAATAGTTTGAGGTATTTCTGATTGAATGAGGTAGATACACTAGAACTAGTATTTAAATTCTTTTTCTGTATAAAACAAATCAGGGCCCATCGTGTGACAGCATGTGGCAAAATATAGCTTATATTCAAATAGTGAAGCCTTCTCCTTTCCCCCTAGCCCCAAACATGATTGCTTCACATACAGTTCCTGGTCTGTGCTTTTTTCTAACCTGTGTCCAGACATCATCTGGAAATGTGCTGGCTGGTTTTGGCCAAAATCATGCTAGAGGACATACTAAAAAGATTTGGTCCTGGAGCCTAGGTCCTAGCCCAGTTTAGTTTACCTGTATTGAGACTATGATGCAAACTGGAAGCCACAAGCATAGGTGATAATTTTTTTTCTACTAGTTTCACCTCTTTCTATTTACAGAAGGCATATAAGGGGAAAAAAATCACATAGGATAGTCAATAATCAGTGCCTCTGATATGATAAAGCTTAGGTTATTTCTGTACTGATACCATAAAGAAAACTGTTTGTCGTACTCCTGTTCTGGCCATAGCTCAGCTCTGTGCATATGAGCCTACTTTACTGTGTTTAATTATGAATTTGCTCTTTTAGTGTAAGGCATCATTAATATTCATGTAACCAGCGTACTGGATGGGGATCTCTAGGTTTTGCTATATTTATTCAGYAAAGAGTTAGAAGCGTGTACCTGGGCAGTATGTGTACGTTTGTGTGCGCACRTGTTGGACTTGGCATGTGCCCAAGGCAATACCTAGACCCTAACGCCTTAGAGGTAACCGCACAGAAGTTGTCAAGCAAAATTCAATCCAAAGTTTGTTTGGTAAATGGATCTTATGGACTGCTGGCATGCTTTTATGCTCAGTCCTTGAAAGTACATTTGATGTTTACGTACTAATGTTTTGTATCTTTGGCACTACTGTTTGTATTCATATATGTCTGTATAAAAGAAAAAAAAAAAATCTGACTTTTTAAATAATATTCCTCTTTAAACACTTTGCTCTATGCTGTTATCATGTTGCACTTAAGCTACTGTGCTCTCACTTACATAAAAAAGCTGGCTGGGTCATTGTATGCTTAAAATGACGTTAAGTAGTTCTGCTCAACTGAACCGTAATTTCTTCAGATACTGTGAGAGAAATTCTGCCTGTGAATGTCTGCGCATCCTCCACGTGCCTTCACAGCCCTGCACGTGTCAGTTCCCTTGAAGAACTTGACCCCTAGCTGGATCCTCAGTATGCCCCTGAAAACTCTACCAGAAGGTCCTGTGATCAAGAATCTTGATCCAATCTGTTCTCRAGCTATGAAAACTCAAATACCCCTTAGTAAACTCAAGCTGGCAGACATTGCCATGATGCTGTTAGTGGCACTCAAAGTTTGCTTTTCCTAGGGAGTAAGAATTCCTTCAGCCCATCAGAGAAAATTTAATTGTGTTATTTAGAGTTTTAACAGCACGTTCACAAAGTTGCATACACTAACTGTGCTTTTGTTTGGAAAACAAATTAAGCTCTGCAGGGAGCAAATTATGCTCCTCATATACAAAAGATTTTCTTAGAAAATTAAAAAAAAATCCTTCTTTCTGTCACAGTCTCACAGATTATACGTAACACAATGAGAAGTCTGGAGTGAAAGGAAYAGAAAAAATTAAATGCATCTGATGCCAAAGTGAAAATTTGGGTACTAATAAATAGGAAATGTAGAAAATTTAAGTTGAAAGTGTGAAATCAAGTGCATGTGCCCCTGCCTCACAGCAGTATGTCGGGAGGGGGCTGTAGAAGATGGTAGCAGAAGAYTCTCTTGAACTAATCAGCCACTAACAAACTAAGCCACTATGACATTCATGGTAAAAAAGTACAAACTTTTCTACAAAATGTTGGTTATTTACATTTTTTTTTACCATTTTGTTTTGCAGAAGCAGTTTGGTTACCCAGAAAAGTAAGCTTTGGTTAGAGCAGAGGACTGTAATTACCATACAGTTGTTTTAAATCTTCCTASTTTCACAATGTATATTTTCATGTGCAGTCATCTAACTTCCTGAATTTCAGTTTATTTGTCCATAAAAAGCACGCTAAAACGTCTCTGTGGGACTTAATTCTTATAWAGCACTTTGAAATTATCAGTGATAGGATTCTCTATTAACTGTGTTTGAGATACTTGTTCTGTTGCCTATTTAATATGCCCAAACATTCATTTAGGATCACGGGAGATCTAGAAGGTAAAACAGAAGAAAGTGCACACAGTGTGTTCTTACTTCACACCAGGAGTGAAATAATTTTTTGTCACTTGTGTTCATTCTTTAGTTYTTTTGCTGTCATGAAAGCATGTGGGTTTGTTGATATTGAGCTGTGACAGACAGCTTGCTGGTGCAGCAACCCAAATGGCATCTTGAACTGCTAAAGAAGAAATTATTCAAGATTTTAAAATATAACTTTATACCATATATATTGTATTGTATTATATTATACTATACTATATTATACTATATTATATATAATTCATGACTGAGCAAAGTGAACGGGCAAGTCCATAAAGTCCTGCTCTGGTGAGAGAAGAGCCCAAGCCAATGCTGTCTGGTTTGTCCTGTGCGTTTTCTTGGAAATCTGCTCAGCACAGCTGTGTTAATAAAGCAGGGAATACTTCCCTGACCCTCGTTGTTTTGCCTGCAGGTTTCTGCATACTGAGTAAAAGAAATTGTGATTAATGTGGCATTCCGTGTCAAGGGTAGACYGTAGATTACCATTAAGTCCATCATTATGTTATCTTTGAAAAATTTACTAGGTTTCACCTGACAGATAATAGCTTTTCCTCTGCCAACACAACAGAGGAATAATAAACTAATATATGGGATGAACGAAAATATATCAAAAGAAGTGTTACTTTTGACAGAGAAACAGCTTTTGCTTTTCGTAGGGTTTTGGAGGAATTTTAGATAAAACTTCCTCGCTCGTTTTCTTTCCAGCCCTGTGACTTGAAGTCGTGCACGTAGCGATGCTGTTGCTGCGGGGCGGGGGCGTGTGGCCGCCGGGCCTGCGGGCGAGCTGCAGAAGTGTGCTTGGACGCTGCACTGCGCATCGGTCGGTGCGCTGGGTCGGTTATAGAACGTGATAGATTGCTTCCTGCTCCTGCCCGCTGATTTGATCCTTGCAGTTCCTCATGGGCTCCAAGCTGTGTAACCGGTGCAGAACCTGGGTCTTATGTTCTTTTTGTTGGTGGTTATTATATTAACCGTTTCTGCACCCGCCATGATTAAGAACAGATTATGCAGCAGGAGCGAATACTTTCCAAAACCTTTGCCGCTCAAAAGTCGATGTGAGCCTCCAGTGACCACTGCTTCTGCCATTAAAGCGGAGTGAACCAGCAGGTTATTTCTGAGGAATTTTCACTTTCTGGTGGTATAGGAGGGATATTTTCTTCAGTGGGTCAGAGCCTTGTTGGTTTACGACTTTGGTAGAGAGATCTGACCGTGCCTGCGAGGTGTCGTGGGCAGGGATGGTCTGTCCCCTGAGAGCCGAGGTACGGGACTGACAAAGCCTGGCTGTAATTCATGAATTCACCTACTTGGGCTCTCTTCTGAAACAAATCTTTAATTAACATAACTCCTATTCCTTTCTGTCAGTCAGTGTCTGCCTCTTCATGTCCTGCCTGCTTTTCTCTCCCGTTCTGTTTCTCTGAGCAAAACGTCACTCTGTATTAAGAGCAAGCGGCGCGCTGCGACAGCTCTGTCCGGGCCCTCGGCTGAGGTGCCCGTGTGATCTCAGGAGGGTATAGCTGAGGTGCCTGAATCTGTAACCAGCATTTCTTGTGCATAATCAAAACTGCCTGATTTCAAAAGAATTGAGCTCCTCTCATTGGCATCGAAGGAGTTAACAGCTCTTGGAAATCAAGTCACTTTTTTGAATACTGGTTTTAAGTGACATCCAGTTTTTAAGCGTGGTGTTATATCCTCAGCACTGTCCTCTACCAGTCCCTGTAACAGCCAGTATTACCCACTCAGACTTCAAATCGTAGCTGACGATGTCTTTCAACTCTTCCAGTAGAAGGCATTAATGAAAAATATTAGTGTGGGGGTTTTTTGGCTTGATCTGATTTGCATACTTTTAGTGTTTTTATAAAGAAACTATTTAAACATTTTACAAAAATGCTTTGCTGGTGTGGTTGACACTATTGAATTGTGCAGTGATAAACAACAATTTGTTGTAATTTAACTGTTTGGCTTTTTGTTCTCTGTTCTCATTTTAATCAAAACAAAAAAAACTTCCAACTGTTCCTGCAAATCCAAAACCATGTTGACATGGCCATTATCCAGTGAAGACTTGAAGGTCCTCAGTTGTCACCTTGTCATCTTGTTTTAGATAGATAGCCCAGATGTACAGGAACGTATGTGTTCTTTATGTAGGTAGTTTGAAGGAAGCCTTTGTTTAATATTTATATGAAGCAGTGATCACATTAAGTGAATCATACTCATTTAGGGAAACTGCTTAAATAAAGCTCCTTGGTCAATGCCGTGCTTTCAGAGAACGGGCATTTAATATTCTTTGCCTTSAAGGCTCACTTTTCCTCTGAAATAAGTAGTTTCTCTTCCCTCTGTGTTGTAAAATTTACTGTGCAAGTCATACATACCTGAAGTTGATGGACTGATAGCTCTAGACTCCGAAGTATATAAACAGTGGCAAAAGTGAAACAGCAGAAGTCCCCACACCTTTCTGCTGTGGTGTGTGTTGAGGGAATAAAGGGCAGAACATACTGGGGTTTCAGGGCAGTTTGTTCTCTGGACACATGCTCAGGCCATGCCCTGTTCATTTTTTCAGTGGTATATATACCGCTTCACTAGGGACTAGGAGCTGCCTTGGCCCCATATCGAATTATGTGAAGAGCTTGCAGGTAATGTTAGCTTTTTGTTGTTAACAAGATCTAAAAATTCTGAGACACTGCATCATATTATAGTCCCTTAAACCATTCAGATCTTGAGCCCTATGTAGTTTATAGAGTTAAAAATTAATGATGAAAATAGAAGCAGCTGCCTGGTGACTAAACCAAAGAGCTATCTATGCCTTACACGTTGAACTTTAATGTATGCATCATCCTGAGTGTTGAAATCTTGCAATTTAATAGCATGTTAAATAAATAACTGTTAAATAAGTTGAATGCTAATTTTATAAATACTGTTTATTGTCACAACAATCAACAGTGACAATTCCAATATGGTGTAAGAATACATGTGCTAGTTTTGTCAAGTTGACCAAAGCTCAGCAAGGGTAGGTGATGCGACCCACAGCTCTCAGCGACTTGTGGGCACAGGGCGTTTGCCTTCAGTAGATTCACTGGCCAACTTTCAGTAGTCTCCAGATCCACTCGAGTCTCTGTGACTAGTGTCTCTAGTTGCCCAGCTCTCTGCCTTGCCATGTGCTTAACCGATAAAAATCACTGGACTTTGAATTGGGGGTAATTTAAACCAGGTGAATCTGGATTTCTCTATCTAGTTATGTGTAACATTTTTGGTATTTTGATTGACTGTTATCACAAGAAATTTCTATTGTTAATTATGAGAAGGGTTTCCATAAATAAAGGGGTCATTAACCTTTACACGTTACTTGATGGTGTATGGCATTCATAGCTGTGACAATACCAGGTGCTTATGATAGGCAATGTCCTCCAGAATGACTGATCTTAAAATAATTCTGAAACTTGTAACATGAATATAATTCTGTGCCATCTACTTGATTTCAGCTAATATAAATTGCATGTGGATGAGATCCTGGCATTTGACAAGGCAAAAATTATTAACTGATGTTGAGCATTTGAATCTCATTAATTTCCTTAATTTTACCTGTATATTTCTACTTCATTTATTTCAAGAYGCAAACATGACATACTTTTTTATGAACATGTGTGTCATTATAGTAAAATATGTGAAATCTGTTGTATCCACAGTTGTATTGCAAAGAAGTTGAACTACATCTTTAAGCAATTCTGCAGGCAAATGCACATTTCAAAATCTTGGCTCGGGAATCTAGCAGTAAACTAAGAAATAGTTGATAAGTGTTTGAAAAACATGAGTTTTACATTTCTCTATTATTGTCTGCAAAAGATTTAAAAAAGAAAGAAATTAAATAAGATTATCCTCCATCTTACCACCATCTTTTAAATTTGTGTGCCATTAAAAAATGCAGGAATGCACGTGACATGGTAACAGCTTTCTTGGTTTGTCCTTTTTCCTCCAAGGTTTAGCAACTTCCCCCAGTGGTTAGTACAGCACTCCAAGCAACTAATCCTGTATCTATAAACTGTAATGTCAAAGGATTAATGTGTGCCTGGGAGTGCAGGTCAAATCTGCTTTAGATCACAACAGTTTGAGTTCAAYTCCTAGCTGAAATATCACGAAACTACCATATAATTTAGTACAAGTCTTGCATTCCTGTACTTCAGCTGCTGGTTGCCTTTAATAAAAAGAGGCCCAGGATTGATTTCCCTGAGAATGTATTTTTCTTTGTCTAAAACCAAAGTAGTATCAGCTGGAAAGTAGAAGGATTTCTTAAAATAGTTCTGTATTCTGATATAAATAGCACTTTCAAAGTCTGCTTTTAAAATACTGTAGAAAGTACAGTATGGCAAGTTACTGATATTTCCTGAATTTCTTCTCTTTGCTCTGTTATAATGCCCAGATCTTGTAAACATCTCTTGGTGACATGTCCTGCCTTCCACTGGATAGCTGCTGAGACCAGTGGCGGTGCACACAGATGCAGTGGCATACGTTAGCTGAGTCTCATCTGAGAGCAAAGACAATTATTKTAAATGTTTTTTGCAAAAATATTAATCTAATTTGCGCAATACATAGAATGATATGTGCAGTAAGCAGACATATATAACTACATCTATTTTATTTACGCTGAGTTACCAACAAAGCACAGCAATTTATACCTAATTATCTGCAAATGCAATATCCAGAATCTCTTTTACTTTACTTTCTTGAAACTTCTGTTAGGTACCATAGTCGTGTGTCTTTCAGGGTTTTTCCTATATGAATTCTTGTATTATGTTTTTACTTCCAGAAAAAAGTGGCAGGTGTCCTTTTAGAATATCTGYTTGATTTTAACACTGAAATATAATTGAGAGTAGGTATATTAATTCACTTTTGGTTAGTGTGCGTGGGTTTTTAATCAATTTAATTCTATTTTAAGGCTACAGTGTGTTCTATTATCATAACGTAAAATAACTACCAGCTTTAGAATATGTCTATTTCATTATAACATATAAAAAGCAATATGGTGCACCACTGTACACATCTTGTGAAGGGGCTGTGTGCTTAGACTCTTGTTCTGACCAAGTTTACCTACATTGAACTGCAAATTGAAAACCCYGTGTGTTGCCAGACTGTAAAGTTACCGTCACAGTGGCTGACATCTTTTAATTTGGTTGGTTGGTTTACTTAGAGAAAATAGTTTACCAGGTGAAATACAAAGCAGCGTACTTTTGCTGACGTAAAAAATCCGCCTGGACTGACATGGCGGTTCCTGCCGACTGCCCTCCGGCGGGGTCACCATCCTCCTGGAGCCACTGGCTGCCTCGCGCTCCGGGGCACTTGGTTCAAAACCGATAGAACTGAGCACTTCRTAACCACGTTCCTGTTTGCTTTGTCTTTTAAAAAATTTAACCTGGGCACACCGCAAAGCCTGCCTATCTGTCTGAGGTGCAACGCGCCTGGAAACGCAACTTCATTTCAAGCGGAGACTCATCTAAAAATTAAGTCTCCTAGGCTGGGAGGCGGTGCTGTAGGACTTTGCTGACCGTCGTTTTCTCGTGGCCTGACAGGTTCTTCGCTCTGTGCTGCTGTTTCCGACGATAGAGCGTATGGCTCAGTCCCCTCAAGGAAAGCTCATGACCCCTTTGCTGTGCAAACTCCGATACGTTCTGTACATGCCCGTCTACCTGCTGTCCTTCCTGCCAGAGGGAGTCAAAGCCTCCCTGGTGCGCTTTGCTCTGCGAGGAATGAAGACCTGTGATGAATCTTCCATAACAACCTCCGTAAATCTCTTCAGCGTGGACTGCATTGGTGAGCACTTTTTCTTTTTTGTTTTGTTACACCGACATTTGTATTGTACTCATTTAGTAAATATTGATGTAGTTTTATGGACAAAAGCTTAATACTAAAGCATGAATAAGTTTTGAAGCACAGRTCTAATCTTTTCTCAAATTAAGACCATAGGTACAGGAAAATCTCAAATGAGTCAATTTTGAAAAAAAAGTCGTAAGGGGAAAATAACAAATATTTCCCCAAAGAATATATACTTCTTAAGAAAACTCTGACTTATACTACTAACAGTATCTCATGTGATTAAAACACTGTTTTACAATCTAGTTTATGTTACTTATGTCTGCTTACTTTTTGCATTTCATTCATATTGGATGGCGAAAATAAATCAGTAATGAGTTTCACAAAGGGTTCTTTGCATCTGTTTTTTTAAAGCTATGATTTAACCAGCTGTATAGATTTTGTAATCTGAATGGAAATATTGGTAAATTCAGAGAAGGGCCTTCAGTCTACAAATACACATAGAAGTTACGCACAGAAGAATTTCAGCACTTTTTTGGGCATATGGAGAAAGATAGAAGATTAACGCTCTTCCAGTGCATATTGTACGCATATTTTGCACATTCTAGCAAGAGAAACAGCTTTAAGAAAGGGAATAATTTCAGATAAATTATGTTAAGTTTAGAATGAAAACCAGAACATGGATTGTGCTATACTCCAGGTATTTTGGTAAGTTAGCAGTTGAAAATAATTTGGAATAGAATTGACATGCTAACRCAGTAATAATAGCAAGAAGGAAGTTTTGATTGCATTAATAGTAGTAAAAACACATTCCTACATTTCCAGTTGTGCTCTGTCTTCTATCAGTTAAATTTTACCTACTAATSGTCCAAACAGATGTGCCAGAGTAACTGTGATTGCAGCGAGGTCCTATACCTTTCATGGGTGTCTGTGGATGTGTTGGTCTGTATTGGAGGCTTGCTGTAGGRCTGTACAGACACTGAAAGCAGGATGGGCAGTGAGGGTTCTTACTGCCAAACCTAGACAGCCCCATTTATGTTGTACAAACCTGCCATAATGACAGTCGCTCCGTTGCAGCACCCTATGCCTGACAAAATCAGGCTCCCAGTTGATAAGGTAAATTTCTKATAGGAGTCCTATGGTTTGTTGCTTGAGTTCCTATTAATTTATGGCAGTTTTGTGATGACTGAAGAGAAAGCAAGCATGCAGTGACATGTACACTAGGCTTTCAGGCTTCTTCCTTTGATAATTTGGTCTTGGAGAAAGGCATGTGAAGGTCTGTGGGGTCACATCTCCACAAGCCAGGAATCCTCCTCTGGTCCCCACAGATAAACTTTTACCTCTCAAAAGAGGTTATCCACATCCAGGGTTGTATTGGAAATGGTCCTTGGCCTGCATTAACCTCCAAAAAAGCGTGGCCAGCCATTGTTTGTGAGTGCTGTTTGGCCCAGACCACAGCAGTGGCAGGAATAATGTAACAGAACGGATTTTGTGTGCTGCTGTTGGAGCCTGACTCTCCGAGCTCTTTAGTCCCCAGGTGAATGAGCCCAGTGGATGTGTGCATGTCAGCCTGTTGTAGTTTTCTGTGCGCACCAGTGTCTRATCTGTGTCCAAGCTGTAAGGTAAATTGAGGCAAGAAACCAGGCTGAAGGCTCTTTACTCATAGGATGTGATCTCTGCCTGTGTTCAGTTTATTGACTGAATTCATTATACCAGAATGAAAACCCCTGTGAGCCAATGTCTTGTAAAACTTGCATAAATAGGCCTTATTGATGCARCTAGTTCCTTTGGGCTTGTGATATCATCTCTCTCAAGCAGAATTCCCCTTTGGTTTCATCTTTGGAAACTGATGATGTTTTATAGCCCAGTGACTCAGGACCACATGTGTGGATTAATAATCTTAGGGCTTTCCGGATATTGCCTGTTAACCTTCTCTTGTATTGTTTGTGGACAATAGAAAATGTTACCATTCAGCAAAAATTTACTAAACCTAGCACAACAACCGAGTCTGTCTTATGGGACTGCTCATCTGTGAGTTACTGAAGCCTCTGAATTTGTGGTAAATGTTTTTCTGATTGATTCCTTGTCCCTTAATAAACTGCTAGATATGGTTCAGAAACATTCAGCAAACGAAGTTGTTCCTCCTCTCCAGGAAGGTTTCATGTCAACTCATTAAAAATACACATATTGCCTTTGGCATGTACATCTGTTGCATTACTGTAATTGTAATAAAAGCTGTGATTAAGGGCAGAAAAGATGGTAAAAGTTTCCTTAAAACTAATACGTCCGTTAAAACAAACCAACCTGCCAGGGATTTGTTACCACATCCAAAGCTTAGTCACAACAATGTTTTCTCTCCTCTGAAAGGAAATGAGATTTAAAAACTTAATTATAGCGGAACTCTAAGACCAAGTGCCGCTCCCGTTGACATCGAGAGTGAAAAGCTCCGTTCAGTGGCAGCAGAATCAGGCCCTTGGTTGAACAAGTCGGTGAAGGAAGAATTATATTMCCTATCTGTCTCACTGTTTCAAATTATGTTTGTTCCTGCTCCTTATCCAAACTCATCTTTCCGTTGTCCTAGCTTTATAGTTGATGATACGTAGAAGCCCCAGTCACGCAGCAGAAGGCATTGCGATGACACTGTGCCGAAAGGTAACAAAATGTAACATCTTGTCCCAAAGGGGAAATAGTACAGAAAGAGGAGAGACAGCAGGGTCTGTAAAGAAAATGGATTGGGAGGAAGGATGGAAAGACATAGTGTATATAATAATAAAGGACCTATTAGAAATAAGCAAAGGGCTCTGAAGTCAGTTTGCCTACCTGGATTAAACTTCTAGCAAAGATATCTTAGGGCAGAAAAAGCATTGCAATGAACAAACGAGCATTTGGGTACTTGTATTCGTGAACCTCGGAGATGAATAGACAGAAAAATTGGACATTAGTGACCTTGAGTTATCTGAAGCATTGTCACTCTGTTTATTCAGGCTAGCAAAACAAGTGCTATCTAGCACAGTGGTGGTTGTTCTACAAATCATGTACAGCCCTGCAATGCTGGAATACTTTGGCACTCCAGCGCGTTGAAATTTGTAAACATTTCTTCGGTGACAGATGCCAGTAGCAGACTTACAGTGACAGTAAACCGTTCTATCTACACGGGACAGGATTTATTGTCCCGCCATTTGACTGGCAAACTTCCTCCATTTGTTTCTGTAAAATTTCCACAAAAGCACAGACATTACATAATGGGTAAACACCGCAAGGCTTTTTCGAGAGGCGGGCCGGCGGGTCAGAGGTTAACGTCTGGATGACAGTGAAGATACAGATAAGCACAATAGCCAGAAAAACCTCCAACTGGCCCAAACGCGGTGCGTCCTTTGTGATCTTGAACCTGTGACTTCCCTGGAGGAATCTCCCTGTTTGTTTAACCTATTTGGGGARCAGGGGAGCACGGAGATCTGGGGTGGGGGGAGGTCTGCTTTGTGCAATTCAGGCAAGTTGGGAAGGAGGGGACTCAGAAACCAGAAACGAAGGTTTCAGATGGGTTCAGTCTGTCACACAAATGCAGGCTGGAGACAGTAGGTTTCCAGTTTATTTTAAGCGTCCAAGAGATCTTGTAAGAAGACAAGGAACTAAGATTAAACTGCAGAGTTTGGATTCAAATTTTGTCCTGTTCCAAGTATGGAGACGTTCAGATTTCACGTGGAGTGTTTATATTTCCCTCATTTTACGGAGAAAAAAGGGCTGAGGCATTTTCAGACACTCCACTCTTATGCCCACAGGACTGCATAGGAAGCGAGAGTCCCGACAGAGGTATTGAGGCTTGTCTCCCAGCAGTAGCTACCTCTCTCTGTTGGCTGTACAGGATTGCAGAATTACATCCCTGAAGTGCTATAGAGTAAAAACCTTTCTCATAGGAAAAAATTTGCAGAACTGTCAAATAGCATCTGGGAGATAAATTTGTATCAAAAGCCGGTGAAACATAGGCTTCCAATTGCTATGAAAATAGAACATAAGCTGTTACATTGACTAAGTGACTTGAAAATTTTACCTCCAGGGAACCAAGAGGAAAATTTCATTCTGGGTTTGAATGGCTCATGGCTTGGACAGGTGTACTCTTCACTGGGTAGAAAACTGGCTGGACAGCCGAGCCCAGAGAGTTGTGGTGAAGGRRGTCAAATCCAGKTGGCGGCCGGTAACGAGCGATGTTCCCCAGGGCTCAGTTTTGGGGCCGGTCTTGTTTAATATCTTTATCAGTGATCTGGAAAAGGGGACCGAGTGCACCCTCAGTAAGTTCACAGATGACACCAAGCTGGGCGGCAGTGTTGATCTGCCTGAAGGTAGGAAGGCTCTGCAAAAGGATCGGGATAGGCTGGATCGATGGGCCGAGGCCAATTGCATGAGGTTCAACAAGGCCAAGTGCCGGGTCCTGCACTTGGGTGACAACAA
>JASVER010000055.1:250219-304044 GCA_030449065.1 Oceanodroma leucorhoa | reverse complement strand
GGCCTCAAGTTGCACCAGGGGAGGTTTAGATTGGACATTAGGAAAAATTTCTTCACCGAAAGGGTTGTCAAGCATTGGAACAGGCTGCCCAGGGAAGTGGTTGAGTCACTGTCCCTGGAGGTATTTAAAAGACATGTAGATGTGGCGCTTCGGGACATGGTTTAGTGGGCATGGTGGTGTTGGGTTGACAGTTGGACTTGGTGATCTTAGAGGTCTTTTCCAACTTTAATGATTCTATGATTCTATGATTCTATGAATTATCCCAACCTTGGGAGTTGTCATGTCTTGAGATCAGTTTCTATTCCAGTTCTCTCTTCTTAATCAGAGAGATTTTAAATATGACATTATGGGTGGTCTTCATCTGACCACTGCGGACATCGTGCAGTCCAAATAGTTGGCATCTAAAGCAGGACAGGTAAATCACACCCTACAGATGACTGTTTCTCTTCACTGACCTCAAAGGGACCCTCTCTCTACTATATGCCTAAAGTTAGAGGAGATAAATCCCTCTCTATCTACTGGCTGCTCATTTTGCTGCAGACATCAGAAAACAATGTGATTTGAATTGTCCATGCAGCCTTTACCCTTGCTGCCAGGACAGTCAGATATCCCATGCTTTGGCTGCATTAGAATTTACAGCTGCTGGTTTCTAGTAAAAGTCCTGTTGTTTGTTTCCTACCTTCTTTGAAAATCCATTTTACCTCTCCATTTCCTGACAAGTAAGATGGGAAATTTTTGGAGAGTTCTTTTTTGGGACTAAAATGCTGTAGAAATACTTACGTAACTGAAATACTTGGGTAAGGAGAGTGCATGGTGCTGTATTCATAGCACTCAATAGCTCCTCCATCTATTCTGCTCCTATTTTTTAGAGTTAAAGAACAATTTTTAAAGTATTAGGTAAGCACTTGATAAATTCACCTGAAATGGTGAAATAAGAGGGCTTTGCCCCCCTAAAGAGTATTTTAAAAAGCTATATAACCATGTAGGTAAAATTTAGTTTACTTTTGTTCTTAAATTGAAATGGTATTCTTTTCTTGCATTGAAATGAAAATTTAACTCCTAAAAGTAACAGAAGATATGATGAGCACCTCTAAATTCAGCACGGAAGGCAGAGCTCTTTTGATTTTCTTGTACGGAACTAAAAGTCTCCATTGAGACATGCAAGGCCAAAGGGGAGTTGCATATTATATTCTCACCTAGGTTTTATTATTTCAAACACTGTACTAGCACATTTTAGAAAKGATCTGACGTTCAAGACAAGCAACAAGCTATTGCCCAGCATCACATAGCTGATCAGCAGCAGAACTGTACATAGACCTACATCCCAGGGCAACACTTTATCTACTGAACCTGCTTAACCATTAGTTTATATATATATATATGTTAGTCATGAGCAGCTTCCACAAACGACATTGGCTAGACAGGCTGACAGTCTAAAAATGCAGTGCATTTTTGAATAGAGACAGAAACTGTTACCACAAAGGATTTCAGGTGGCACCTTGCAATCTCACAACTACATTTTTCATAGTGGGTATGAGAATAAAAGCTTTCCCTCCCCCTGCCACTAGACAACTATGCAGATCTTTGAACCTAGACCAGTAAATTTTCAAGCTGATTTTCCAGGCTGACTGAAATCAAAGCCCTGGTAGTAAAAAGTGATTGCTTTGTTTCTTCTGATGAATGTAAGTTTTAGATAACTTCTGACTATAATGCAGAAATCATTTCAGGGATATTCTTCTACTTTTATAATTAAATATATATAGAATTTCAGACATGATGTGTAGCCAGACACAATTTCATGGAGAACAGAAACTACTGATCGGTAAGTAAATTATATCCATGTAAACTAAATAATGTTAAAACTGAACAGTGTGGTGTAGTATATCACAGGTGGGCAAAAAGGATGAAGCTCAGCAGGTCTCCCCTCTTCTTCCTGTGTGCATCTTTGATACTCAGTGGGGCAGAAAGAGGTCAAAATGATACAGCAGATAATCTCCTTCCCTCTCACTAGCATCTAACTAATTAGGATTCAAGAGAAGTCGTCTTTCCTGAAATCAGATAACTCTACAGCAAGATGTTTGTTGCCTGTATCTGAATTCGCTACTGCCAGATATTGCCAAGGGTCAGAAGGCTGCCTTAGGTAGCCCAGCAGTCTGACCCGGCATGTTAAATCTTCTGCTTCTGCAGTTTCTCGCAGGCTCCTGTGTGCTGTCACAGCTGAGTCCTATACACTTCTGACATTTTAAGTGATGATCGTAATATGTATTTCTGCAAAGTGTTTAAGAGCGTGTTTCCTTACCTGTGGAAACACAGTAATATTTCATCACCTGCTTCGCAGGAAAAGGGGCCAAAGAATAAGAGTCTTTAATATTTTCATGTTTCCTCTGCTACTATTTATTYTCCTGTGTGATGCCTGACAAAAATGTTTGTTTAATGCAGTCRGACAACTCACCTTACCAAGGCAGCACTTAAGCTGACGGAAAAACCTCACATCTGCTTTATTCTTTCTGTGAATGAACTAAACTTTTCCTTATTTCAGAGTAGGATGCTGATATTAAATTACTGGAGGAAGGCAACAACTTATTTATAGTCCTATTTATTTTTTAAGTCAATCTGCTTCATAATTTACCCCATTTCCAAAAGAAAGAAAGAAAGATGTTTAACAAGGACTTGCAAAAGCTTTTACTTTCCCGTGAAAGCCTTGTGAAAATAATAGTAATAATGTGGAAATTTCTCATTGGGTTTATTTATGTTAATTATTCCTCTTTTTCTTCTTGGGGAGAAAACCCAACTTAAAAAACTCCCATCATAAATATTACTCATAAGGCGTGAATGTTTTGATAGTGGAACTGCTGATCATTTCCATGAAATGTGAGGCGCAGTTAGGATTTGGTTGCGGAAGGGGAGATTGTTTATTCATCCCTGGTGGGGTTTCATCCCCAGGGATACGACTTACTCCCACGAATTTGCAGTGAGTCTAATGATGTGTTGCAAATGGCATGAAAAAGGAAGGGGTAACATCAACAAAGCAGAAAGGATGTTGAAAATGAGTATATGCCAGTTAAGTGCGAGCAGCTACAGTTGCTCTGTGTTAGCCAGTGCCAGACAGGCGTCTGCAAATTGGCACTTTATTTTCCCTGGGCCCAATACAAAGCCCCCTGAATTCAGGGGAGGAATTCCCTTCTGCAGTAGGTTCATGCCTTTTGTCTCAGAGGTGTCTGTCTAAACTCCCCCAAGGAATTTCTGAAGTAGAGTTCATGCCTCTGTCATAACTTGTGTTTACTGGTTGCGAATTTAGCTTGATTCATCGAACTCCTTCATCATGCAGGCCCAGCAGAGCAATTAACACGTGCTAAATCCATACCCATGGGTAAACTATAGGCATTTGTGTCTTGGAATAAGGTGGTTTTTTAAAATGACATTTACAAAGCCGCTAACTAATGCAATACCTGTCATTCCATGCGCCTAAAGGGGACACTGRTCTGGATGTAATTTCTACAGTCATCTAAAACAGTATTGCAATCTGCTTTGCTGCTACTTCTTGTCATGAAAATGTCCACCAGCGCTCACTGTCTCCCTTGCCTAATTCTTTAACGTGACAACATTGACAAAGAGAAAATGCCTACAGAGTCTTCATGGATCTGTGGAGGAAATGCTGGCTTATCTTGAGCAAACACAGTGGTGCAGGAGATTGCTTGCTGGTTAGTGCAGTGGTCAGGTGTATTTAAAATGAGCTTTAAAAACAGTAGTTTATGTTTAACGAAGGGTGKTGTAAAGTTCACCTTTCATACCAATCAAAGCCACTCCACCTGAGAGGAAGTTCACCTCGTTTAAAGGAGGGGTGGTCCAGTTGCTGAATTTCATCAGGGTTCTTCAAGAAAGAGTCAGCGTCTGGTTCTAATCCAGAAAAGCACTTAAACTGACCTCCATATAGCTACTCACATGCATAAACCCTTTTCTAGAAGAGCATATTAATTCCCAGTAGAGCTCAGGCAGGAACCACAGTGTGGAGATGCTAAATTGCTGCAGACACTGTCCATCCTGGCCACTCCCTGTGGGACTGACCACCACCTACACCAGACCCTTCTGTGCCCCTCTTGCAGGGTAAGAGAGCAGGCACTTTCCACAACCAAAAGTCTGGACCCTAGCAGAAATCCCATCATCACAGCCATCTGCCAGGGTATGTGAGAGCTTAAACTGGAGATGAATTCCTGCAGCTAAGGGATAGTTCTGTCATTTGAAGATGATGGGAGTTGTTCCAAAGTAACTTAGGGCAGGATTAAGTCCATAGGCATTTCAGTTTCCATCACACACCCCACTTCACCTGCACATGCTTCATCACACAAAGTAAATGACTGTTTTTCGCACTCCTCAACAAAGCATCTATTGTTTGTAAAGCACCTGGGTATAATTGTTGAATAACTTTTTATTTTTGCCTTCAGCCTCTACTATGCTTTCTCAAGCACAGCTGACTGATTTTCTTGTATAGTTCTGATCTTCCTGCAATTTTAATACCAAGCAGATTGGAGAAGTCCGTCATAACAATTGCAGCTATTTCTGCCTATTTGTGTCGATCATGGTTATATATTAACTGGTATGTTTTCATTCTAAATCCAAGTGTAAACTGAAGCAGAACCCAAAGTCAATGTTTATGTCTTGTAAACCTCTAAACATCAACATTTTAGCTGATGTGTGTGTGCATGTGTGGAAGCACATGTTCCTGCGTTAGTCATCCTTGATACTAAGCAGTTCCTTCTGTTTGATGTTTTAAACAATAAGTTATACAATATTTCCAAGATTGCTGTTGGCAATAATTACCGGTAGAAAATATGTTTTCCCCATAGGAAATTACAATGCTGTTTAGTATTATTAGTTCTTACCACTGTTTTCTGACTCTTTCTGAGGAATGACAGAGATTGCTTCCTCAAGAGCAAAGAATAAACTGGAAAGAAAACTAGTGTTACACTCCTCTGAAGAACCTTACAATGAGACGGACAACTTAAYTTACCAGGAAAAAAAATGTGACCGGATAGTAGTACATTCCCTGAGGAAAACTTATTTTCAAAAGTTCAATCTACTTTTTGCAGGGCATTTCGATTTAGCATGGGAACCCAACCTAGAACTGATTCATCACTTTGCAATTTAAGCAATTTTGCTTTAGAGTTTAGAGGACTTTTGAGTCGTATTACAGTATGTCAAAGAACAGCTGAGCTGTTGCACATGAAAATAGTAGTCTTTGGCAATAATTGTCCCATTGAAGTCAAATTACTTTCTTCTTCTACCCTCTGCTTGTAGCTTCTCAGAAGGACGAGCAAAACCCTGCATGCATGTCTGCAACTCAGTGTTGAACAGTCATGGATTTAGAAATAGACTGTAAAATCTGTGGAGCAGAAGTGATGTTTTTCCTGATAGTTTGAATAGCCTCTGACACACTGAAGCCAACCCCTGACTGGGACCTTTAGCATTCCCACACAGTATAACTAACTCTTAGTTACAAAAAAGGTCCAATCAGGCAGTCGGTTAGGACTCTTCCCTTTTGCTACAATTACCAGCAAATTATCAATTTACTTGTATATTGTCCAGTTTGCCTTTACAGAGGCCAGGAATGGGAATTAAAACTTGACAATGTTTTGCGTATTTTAAAATACTTCTCAAGCATTTCGTAATACCAGATTATTGTGAAATTACCCTGCTACCAGGCAGATTTACTAAGGGAAGCATCAGTGAAGCCTTCTGGGAGAAGGAGACTAAGAATTTGTGAAGGTTCTGTGGGAGTCCCTTGTGTGACAGAAGAAAGCATCATTTCAGGCTTTTCTATGTGCAGTACTGCCAGTACCTGACAAAATGTGTCCCCAGTCTCTACTGTGGTCCTTAGCCAACACAAACAAGAGTCTAAAGTAATAGCAATAATAGCAATTAAATGACAAATGGTGAAATGGCAGATGCGTTCTGTGAAAAATTTGACAGTAAATGATAGTTTTGCAAGGCAGAGCATCAGAGCTGTCCTGGGAAGCAGCAGTGTCAACATGGGAAAGAAAGATGTATGGAAACAACCTTTAGAGAGTGAGAAACTAATGGAGGTGTAATGAGGTTGCTTGTTTTTCACAGGGCATAAGACATGGTTATTAAAACCACTGTACTTCCTCAAAAGAATATTTGTAAGTATGCACGGGTGTACAGAGATTGGAGCACTTTCAGTCAGACCAGTGTCATGGGAGCTTTGACTTCCGTAACCATGAAAAGGTGATTAACGTTGAAAGATTTAGTGAAGAAGGCTTGATGATGAGTTTAAGAGGAAAGCTAAAAAAATCTTCTATCTCATTATGAGCAAAAGTGCACTCATGAAGGATCTAAAATTATGGTAGACAAAGAAATTCATAAGAAATCAAAGGAATACTGGCAGGAAGATGGTAGATGAGCTAGGTGATGTACAGGTAATGTAAATTCCAAAAGTATGGAAAATAAAGTAGTGTTGCAAGCCTTTAAAAATCACCAAAATTATTAGTTAATTGGCTTAACAGACATAGGTGAGATAACTGACAGAACTAGAATATCARTGTGAAGGGACATAACTTTCTTGGGAAATAAGAGCAGGGAGAAAGGAGGAGACTGGATGGACTTGTCTTTACATCCAGATATTAAAGACAGGGAGACCTGCTGAATATTATATCCACCAAACCATGACAGATGGGTTCAAGAGACTTTTTCTGAGAAACTTCCGAGCCATCCAAAGCACAGTGTGTAGTGTGCTTGATGTCTGTAGAGGAAGGAATCCAGCAACATATAGACTGTTCAGCTAGTTCTCATAATGCATTGCCTTTTATATATACCTATATATATGTATATATAAAGCAGAGAAAGCAAGAGGCAGAGAATATATGGCAGTTTGATACAGACAATTTGAAGGTGAGAGGCAGATTGGCTGAATATATTCACGAAAGCATAACGTTTGTGCTGGGACAGAAATATTTAATATGTCTACAACACAGAGCTCTGTTCATCCACTAATCCCCTTAAAATCCTGTCATAGTCAGTGGAGAGATATAGGTAACACTTGTCTAGTCTATTTAGGTGACTACTTTAGGATGAGATGAATTGTGTTCTTTCCACTGACTGTGAAGGAAGAAAAATTAAGCTTTAGACATCCACATTTAACCAGGTGAATCCCATGACAGATATCAAGAAATTATGACCTTCAAGGAAAAAAATAAATAAGTTAGAGTTGTTTAGACTAAACAAGGGACAACTGAAGGACGTGGTAAGAGTTTTCAAGGAGAATAATTTAATCCACATGTCCATGGTAGACGAGGTAATGTGTAATGGAGTACATTGCAACAAAGATGATTCAGATTAGATTTTAGTTAATGGTAAGAATGGAATTCTAAATTGGATTTCCTAGGAAGATAATGAAACTTTCATCATCTGTGCTTCCTAAGGACAGGATGGATAAGTATCTGCTGAAAATTACACAATATCATTGATTCTCCTTAAGACAAAAAGACCAATGGAGATCCCTTCCAGCCCTACAATTTCATACACACTATTTAAAGACGCAAGAGTAGCATCCAGAATTTCAGAACTCTAATGAGGGACAATTTATCATAGTGAGAACCAAGCAAAACAGATGAACAGATGCAACACAGAATGTTTGAGGAAACCAAAATATAGGCAAAAAATGTCAGGCATTAGTTAAAAGCAGATCTGAAAGTTCAGAAAATGTCTGATTGAATGTCTGAATGAATCTGCATTCTGCAGGTTGAATGCAGGATACAGAAGCGTTACAGTAGGAACTGCCAAAGACAGGTAGGTTACATCTAGAAATCAGCTAACTGAGTATAGGACTCATGGTAGCATTGGAGTATGATCATCCATACTGTTTAATTATTAATGAATTTTTTGGTATGGTTTTAGCCTTCTCCAACTAGCATTCTCCTAGTATTCAGGCGTGGTTCAGAAGTTAGCACTGCCATGCAGTCTTCCCAATAAGCAGTTTGGGTAGAGGAAAAATTTAATTCTGTGAAAACAAGCCATTCTATTCCAGTTGGCCTCAGGGCCACAAAATAGTTCCTGGCTCCTTTTAGTACAATGGTGCAGATATAGCCCATACTTATACCTGCAAAAGCAGCAACAGTTTGGTTGTTGGAAAGCAATTGTGAGAAAACAGACTGTGGAAATTTGATTTCACAATTGTCAAAGCAGAAGCTGAGAAATTGATAAGTGAAAGCAAAAGATGGTGCATTTGGTGTTTGAATGGGGGTAAGATAGACTAGGAGAGGCATTTTACACAGGTATTGATCAGTGAAAAGAGGAAAGGCTGTCAAAAGCAAGCCAGTGTGGAAATATGTTCTTTACAGAGTGCTGTTTATGGAACAGCTTGTTCTATAACAAATGAGTACTTGATGATGATATAGCTAAAAGTAGACAGGTAACCCTCATTTTCCAAACCATCAAGCCATATCTGGAAGAACTATACTATGCCCTGGTATTAAGAGTTAATCTGTAAGTCTCTAACGTCAGGGAAGGCAAACTAATAAAGAGCTTTGCTCAGACTTTTATGTAAGAAATGTGGACCAACTAAACACATTGTAGCCACTCTTCAATTTTTTACCTGAATCGAGTAGAATTGGTGTTCAGTACTTGTGACCCTGATAGTACAGTACTAACCTAGCAGATACTTTCTTAGAGATGGTGACAAATATTGCTCAAAAGTTAGTTCAAAATTGGATGAATGTAAGCATTATTATACTAACTGAAATATACTATTAAGTTACATAGGAACTAATATCTGGAAATGAGATCCAAAGTCCATCCTGTCCAGTCTCTTATTTCCAACAATAGTCAGAACAAAATGCTTCCAAGAAAGGACCAAAAACTCCACAGTAGAAAAGTCTGCCAGTTAATAAAGGCATCGATCTTAGAGGTAGAGGCTTAAAGACCTGAGGCTTCTGTAGTAGTATGGAGTTCTAAATTTTGGTTGTAGTTCGTTAAGAGAGTTCTAAATATTTGTTGACTTTCAGTGTCTTTGTTGTCACTGGCTAATTTCTTGGCCCTGAGACGTTCTTACTGTAACGGGCTGTATTCTATGTGGTGTAAAATGGATTACCTTTTACGGGTTCTGATATTTCTACCTGTTAATACTCCTTTGTATTGCAAATGAGTTGTTACGAAAGATTTTTGAAGAACTAAAGGGCTCTCTTCTGGGCCTGGTTGCACTTCAGATTAGTGTTTTTTAATCATAATGAGCTGTCTTTTATTAAWTGCCTCAAACACAAGGGAGGACAGAGACCAGCTGGAAAGTGTTGTTTGACTGAAAAATACATGTATTAACTAAATGACAYTCAACCTGGAAAAATGAAGCTAATAGAATACATATGAAGAAAAAAAGTGTCTAAAGCATAGGTTCTCTGTAGGTGGGGAACAGAATCAAAGGAGCCAGAAGTAGCGGATGGGTGAGGGAGGTCAAGAGGGGTGATAAAAACTTGCCATGCTTCAGGGTCTCAGAATACCCTATAGAAGTACTGAGAATACCCACAGCCTGCACCCCAGTCACAAGAGGATCACTGGTCTCTTACAAATTCCTCCAGTTCCAGCTAAACAAAGTTTATTCATTTCTTGGGGAAAAAGAAAATACCTTAGTATATGGTGGCCTTAGTAAGACAGCATAAGACGTCTCTCCACTCTCTGTATTGATCTGCTCAGGAAGTCAGTTGGTCAAAATATGGTAAGAGTGGTGGCACCAGATTTGCATTTGGGAAGCATGATGAAGGTAGGGCTGTGGTCTCCTTTTCCTCTGAATTTGTCCACTCTGGAAAACCACATAGTATGTTCTTCCAAGGTTAATGCTGTTGAAATTGTGCTGTCTGGACCTTGAAGTAAAAATTTGGCTTCATGTTTCTCCCTGTACCCATTCCAGAGCATAACTCCTACTAACTTACAAAATAGAGCAATATTTTGATGTGTGGGACTTAATAAATTTACACCTACAGCCACAATCTTGTTGATAGAGTCAACATAATCTGAAGCCAACA
This sequence comes from Oceanodroma leucorhoa, assembly GCA_030449065.1. Lineage (NCBI taxonomy): Eukaryota > Metazoa > Chordata > Aves > Procellariiformes > Oceanodroma > Oceanodroma leucorhoa. Next base: position 294,016 of record JASVER010000055.1, on the reverse strand, counting down.
GCAGTAGGGAAATGAAGTGAGCTCGGGTAACCCTTTGTAGTCTTATGTTTATTTTAGACTGATGAACAAGCTATTAAAGAATGTGTGTGTGCATCCATTAAAGTGTCTAGATTGGGGATATCTTCACAACCACTCATTTTTGTTGGAAAAGGAACTATTCTGATTATTTCCTGAAATTCATTAGCCAATGAAGTTGAAAAGGGTTTTTTTCTTTGTTATTGTCTCTGTTGTTTCATTATTATGGCATCTCTTTCTGTCTATTCTTTCTGTCACAGTAAATTCATCTCCTTAGCCCAGCAAAGAATACAATATTGGTTTTATGTAATTAAGATACCGACTACAGAGCAAAACCACACAGAATGAGATCTAGTCATGACACCACAACCCAGACTTGATATTTAAATTAATCAAGGGCATGTATATCTCTCAAAATTTATCAGGGTTAAGTTGGAAATACTTAACCCTCTTATATTTTATGCATATGTGCACCATATGTAAGTCTTTTTTTTTAAGATTTCTTTCCATACAGACATAGTTCCAACTCATCTTGAATTTCCACAGACAACATAATGTGACCCTCAGTTTCTAGTATGAGTTTACAATTAATCTAGCCCTAAACTAATCTTTTTCTTGCAGATAAGGAAGCAAATATTCTTTGGATATTCAATAATCAAGCAAGAAGTTTAAAGACTTGAGGAAAAACACATATTTCAGTCCAAGTACAGGAAAAATCTATGTATTGCTTCAAGAATCAAGTATAAAGAGAAAGTTTATCTGTCCCGAGTTAGAATCATGTTTCTTCCCTGAAGTTACCACAGCTTTCCAAGTTCCAGCATAGATCTGTTGATATCCGTAGAGTCAGCTGACAACATATTGGTTTAGGATATAGCTCTCAAATCTATAGAAAGTAATAATAACGCTGCTAGACATGTGTTTCTTCAAAATCGGGAACTCTTCTATTTCATATGTTACTTGCTTGACTGCATTGTGGATATATCAATGTGTTTGAAGGTCAGCTCAATAGATACAGGTATTCATCTAACAACTGGCTAATTGAATTGGTTAAATAACCCTAAGCACTGAAAAGCTTGATTGATTTCAGTCATTATTGTTTGTGAAAACTAATAATTTAGCTGAAGGATATTAAGTCCTTGCTGTGACACTTTGGGTTAAAGAGCTACCAATGATATAAAGCACTCTTTTCTTTTCTGGATCCTTGATTTGAGCCCAATCAGGGTTCCTCTATCACAAAACCACCACAAATAAATCAAACACATTTTGGCACAGTGTGTCGTCTCTGCTTAGCAAATGTATGAGACTAAACTGACACTGATCCTTAATCACCTTTAATCCATGGAGAGGGAATGATCCTACCAGGGCAGGAGAAAGGTCATTGGCAGGATCATGGGGAGAAACTAAGTTGGCAGTTAATTTCATAAGCCTGACCTGGGAATAAATGAAGGGCTTCTATTTTCAGGGTAATCTGTGTATATAAAAGATCTGCATATAAGAAGTTAGGATATTTAAGAAAGTATTTATGTGTTAAAAGCATGATAAACATGGTATTTGTCTGTTAAAACTTTGATTTCACTTTTAAGCTCTAAGGCCTTATTGTTTATGATAATTACATAATTAACAATAGATTTTTTCATTATTAAACTCTGGTGACCTGGTTATGAATTACAAGGAGTATCAGCAACTTGAGATGGAATAGAATGTAATAAAAATGCTTTGGGGTTCTACAGCTGTCGCCAGGTACATTGGCCAGTTTCTGTAGGTTTGCAACCACTTTTTTTTTTTTTTTTTTTTTTTTCTTTCCTAGTTGCTGTGTGAAAAAAACACATGAAGGAATATTTATAGAGGCCATGATACTGCAAAGATTCATGTTATATGCTTCACTTTCTGTGCTGTGGATTATCCCAGTGACCCAGGCCGACTCATGGTATCAGTCCAGTATATGCATAAGTACAGATTTAAAGGAATGGGATTAGACCACGAAAATTAAGAAAAAAAAACACTGAAATTGGCTTTAGGCTGTTAAACCAGATAAACAAATTGAATAAGCAAAAATACGTTGGCAGGAAAAGCTGAAGAGCTTCTATACATTCCTTTCCTAGAAATCCTAGGCTGATTCAAGACCAAATTTTCAGGAGCCTGTTTCCTAGATGGGAATTGAGAGCACAGGGTACGGGGCTTTTGCCATGCAGGCAAAGGATGAGAAAAAAATAAACTTCGTTTGTTTCTTCCAAAGTCTTTTCAGGAGAGGACTGCAGTTTATGTGTTCTCAGTAAGTGGAGATGACTTCTTGACTCAAATCTCTGCAAGCCAGGATTTAGGATTCAACTCCAGCCTTGATATTGCAAACCATCCATGCCAAGAAAAGTGCTCTCAAGTCATTGTGTGGGTCTCTGAGCGGAATTGTGAAGCACTCACATTCATGTCCATGAGAACTCCCTTCTCATTTCAGGATCTGAATATCCAAGTTATCAAAGGAATTTGGTGTTCATCTCATTTACACATCTCATCATAGCTGTGCTGTGGTGGGGTTCTTCAGACGCTGTTTCCATGATTTATCACTGGTTAAGTTCCTCCTTCAGCAAGCAGGTAGAACTCGCTTGTTTTCAGTAGAAAACTGTTAGCAGCTGCACAACTTTTCATGAAGCTCATGCAAACGCTGCATACACCTTCATTTTATGACAAGATCAGCTTATTTCAGTTGAACCAAACATCAGTTAGGGCTTGATGGAAGGCATACCTATTTCAAGCTACAGGACAGTTCTGATCCTTCAAATATTTAACATCACTTTAAGCGTTCCTGTTGAAAGCAAAGAGGCAGCAGATCATATGCAGAAGTGTATTTGTGCACAATATTGTGTCCTCCAAGCCTTTTGTGTTGGCTTCACTAGGCCAGTTTAGAGAAAGATTTGAATTTCAACAAGCACAATTTTCTCACAGAGACACATCTTTACTTTGGGTACTTACACTCTAGCCCTTAGCTCTCTTTTTGATGTATTCTTCATCGGATAGCTTTGAAGATTTTGGGGTTTTGCTCACTGTAAAATGCAACATTCAATGTAGTAGTGGGCAATTCTGAAGGGACGTGATCAATTTGGCTCTGTAAATTCATTGTTGTTAAAGAAATATATTTTTCAAGAACTAATTAGTAGTCATTATGTTTACATAATGCTTTTCAGTTCAAGTATTTTTAAGACAGTCTACAAAAACCACTTCATTGTCATAGCAGCCTGAAGCATGTTTTTTAGATGAGGAAACCGAGACATACAGATTTTGTAATTTGCACAGGGTCTCAGAGGACTTCAGTGGTAGTTCAGAAAAATTCTAGGCCTCCTGACCTTTCATCCCACATTCAGTCTTACCTTTCACATGTAATGATTTTTCAGAATACTAATTTCAATCTTATTTTGTCTCTACTAAACCCCAGATATTTCTCTCTCCAACGAGTGGTGAGATATAGTGGTGAATGCCAAACAGATTGAAGCTACACGTTCACTGTAACTTCAGCATGGACACCAAGGTTACAACTCCGATACGACTTCCACACAGCCCATTATGGGAATTCTCCACGCTTGCATTTTGAGCCAGGGTCCTGCAGACTCCTGGATGTGCTTCAGTTTGTGCAGTGACTCATTCTGCAGATTTCGGTGAGACAGCTTCATCACTCAGGAGGTTCAGCACATGGGCTTTAGGTTGCATTTTATATTGTACTTGAAATCATGACAATCAGAACCAATAAACATTTTTTCTAGGACTCTCAGTAATGATTCTGGGAATCTTTAGAGATTTTCAGCTAAAGCAAACATTAGCACAGGTTGGAAGTCTTTCCGGAGACCGTAACACCAGGTAGCAAGCACTGACAAGATGATCTCACAGGATGACTTTCCTCTGCATAGCCTAGTGAAAGATTTCAGAGGCCATTCATTGTGTATGTCTCAGCTTCTGGTTGTGCCCAGTTCACAGCCTGATTTTCACAGCTGCTGAAGTGCTCACAGTAACAGTCCCTGGGAGCCTTTTGAGCTGGCTTTCTAATTACACACAAAAAGCGAGTCAATTCTTCTGAGTTATTTCCTTTGAAAAAGCAGCTCAGTATTCATGAAATGAGGAAACAGAATAAGTTTTTTTGAAAAGGAAAGAACTAAGTGTTCAAAAAATGCCAAGGTTAGCAGGGTATAGCATTAGGAAATAGCAGAGAGATTTCTCCCTGAACTTGTGACTTAGCATTTGAGAAAAATAGCTTTTCTAAAGAAACCCAGTTTGACATTCCACAGCAGCAAGAGAGRAGGTTACTGTTCCTGCTTTCTAATGGTATCTCTTTCAATATAGCTTTCCACAGACATTAAACATCTTACAGTGTAATGTGGATTAGAGGGAAGCAGCAGATTTAGAATATTTTGGATATTTACAGTGTCTCCCGTTATGTTCTTATAACAAAGTTTGGGAAATATGACATACCTGAAACAACTGCTAGACAGATGTGTGACCATTTGGAAAATGGGATTCGGGAGGTTTTTTGAAACTGGAAAGATGTAACTGGTAGGGTTTTGTAACAGTCTTATCTTCATTCCTTTACTATTCAGTAGCTGTGTTAGGGATGTGATGGAATACCCTGTGTGTTTACTGAGTTTACAGATAGTACCATGTTCTAGCATATCTGCAGATATGCTGGAGAGGGACAGGATCAAAATGACCTTCACAAGCTAAGAGAAGTGGTCAGGCAGGAGAATGCTGTCATTCCTTAAAGAGCCAACTTGTTCTGTACATAAATTAAATGCAAGGATGTTAAATCACTGGTTAAGCAATAATTCTGCAGGAAAAAATCCTGGGAGTATCGTGGGTCACAAGCTGATGTGGGTTAACATGTCACGTTGTAGAGTGACAGATGTGATTTTGGTACATATGAAGAGGTACATGGGCTGAAAGAGCTACAGCTCTGCTGTTGAAGAGAGAGACACTCTCCAGCATAAGCTGAAATACCATGTCAGTAACATTCAGAAGAGATATGAACCACTGGACATACCCAGAGGAAACCAAGCAAGAATGATAGCAGACCTGGAGAACAGTACCTGAGAGGAGAGATTGTTGGAAGTATAAGTTATCCAGCCTTCATATATATTTGCACTAAGATTAATTGCATTAACTGTATTTACAATTAGAGGAGCTCAGGGCAACATGCGTGGATGTGAATGCGGCAAATACGTGCGCTTATCAGTTTCCTGTGGCAGTAAGGTTCACAGTTAATTGAACATGACATTAAAAAAGTACTTCCTTTTATTGTTTTGCATTTTAATGTATTATGCTGTAAGAGAGGGAAAAACAGTGTATCGTGAAGTATCATGAACATGATGGCAACAACGCATCTTTAATTGTACTACTTTGACTGTTTTCACCACCATTCTCAGTTTTGCGGTGTCCCACAGAGGTTGTGACTGTCAGCGTACGCAGTTCTTCAGGTGTKGTCATGTTACGTGATTTATATAATGGCATTGCAGAATTCTGTATCGTCCTCCTCCTATTATTTATGAAACATAATATATKATTTTATTGGAATTTTGAGTAAATATGCAACAACAGTCATGTTAGGGATCTTTGGGTTTCTGATTCCATTCCTTGCATTAATTTAGAAGCTTGTAAGGGAAAAGAATGTTTTGGATTTTTTCTGCATGTATGTTGCTTACCATTTCTTCAATTTGAATTCCATTTGCTAGCGCGTTGATATTTTTCTCTCTCCTCTTTAGGTCTCTCACATTTCTCACTGCCTGGTCCTCACAAACTGACTAGCGTTGTGTCCTGTGCAAATGCTATCAATAAACTACTTACCCATTGACCAGATCATTAAGAAATAAGTTACCCATGATTTTAATATGAAGCTGGACTAGAATCTTAGGCCAGGATTCATCCCACCACAGTTTAGGCACTTAATTCAAGTGAATTCAGTATCACTGAAAAGTCAGTCATCTTGAGAAGTGATTTAACCCACCCCATAAATGATCAAATCACCAGGTGTGTCCAATGATTATTTACAGATTTTAGTAATAATCACTACTTTTTTTGTATTTGTGATGGATCCAGACCCGTGCTGTGATGAAAACCAGCTAATCTAATCCTAATCCTTTTTCTTTGCTTCCAAACCATTTCTTAACACGTTACAACCTTTCATTTTACAGCTGTTTAGTTTCAACCAAAGTTTATTGTGTGAAATGTAGCAGAGAGCTTTTAGAATACCAATATTTTTTGTCACCTGGTTGTGTTTACTGAAATGTTCAAGAAATTATAGATCAGTAAAATGCTATTTTTCTTTGTAAAATCAGTAGCAATTAGACACTATTTTTAACTCCCCAAACCACTGGACAGGGTGATTCTTATGTAGCAGGACTGTTACGAGCTCAGCAATTCTTCAAAACTTAAATGTACCTTCTAGCCCTGATATATTCTGTATTCTCCACTGTTGCTACTTCTTGATACCTCACTACCCAAAGAGAAATGATTGTTATTGCCAGAAAAAGATTATAGAAAGCAGAAACCTCCTGAATGTTTTGAACAAGAAAGGTACGTGCAAAAAAAGGAAAATCATTTAGCTTCCAAACAGTGTAATTATCTTCTCTAGCTACTCCCATGGCCTGTAGAAATTCTGCTGTAGGCCTCTTGTTTCTGATATACCTAAGGAATATTTTATTGTTTATTTTTAAATCTTTTAATGTTTGTTCTTGGAAACCTACTTTTGCTCTTTGCAATTTCCTCTTACTTAACGCCTGCTGAAGTTTAAGTTCCTGTTTATCGGCTTCTCTAGGATCGTGTTTCCAAAATTTGAAGGATTTCTGTTTGGTTGAAATAGACTCTTGAACCTTGCCATTCATCCGGTTTAGCTTAATCCTGCCTTCCTGGTTGCCTTTCTTGCACAGTACACAAGCCTTCCTTTTAAAGTACTGTCCTTATTGCCTTTGCTGTCTTACAGTTTTGCTTTTATGATCTTTATGGCTAATCTAAGTTTACTAAGTGTGTGAATTCCACTTCATTTCTTATTTTTTACTGCAAAAAACACACGAGCAACTCAGAAATATGAGCAGAACCCACGAAGAACAAGAGGTAGGACAAAGAAACCAGTAAGATGGGAGAGGGGGAGCAGGGGAGTATTACTGTCCCCACTTTTGCTGTATGACTGAACTGAAGGTGGAGAGCTGCCAGAATCCCAGTAAAGTTGAATGGACTGGGATGTGTCAGGTTCTGCATTGATGGCCACGAGTATTTTCATCCCTGCCTACCATCCACTGCTGATGCTGCAAGGTAATGGCAAAAGTTCTGACTGCAGGTAGGCTATCCACTGTGTCCTACTAACAAGAACCTTATTCTGGACTGGAAAATAAAAGGCCTGGCATGCTAAAATCATGTAATGTTTTGGGTACAAGTGCTGTTGCCACAGATACCCTGCCAAATCCAGGCTCTTGCACTTAGTGCTTTGTGAAATCTTGTAAATCCGTAATAAGCCACATCCATCACCTGAAGGACCAACACCTCGGGTGGCAAGGGCAGCTCACCATGTTCTGCCTTTCCTTCTGACACAGAGCAGTGCTTTTGAGAGACAGATAGCTTCCTTTATAGGTAGGAGTTTTGAGCATTAAAGTCATATTTGTCACATTAGAAACAGGATTCCACCCGAAATTAATGAAATATGTATGGAATTCCTCATTKTCTTTCATTCCTCTCATTTAAGGTTTTCCTAGATGATTTTTGAAGGTGCATTCTAAGATGTGTGTCCTTCTAAAAACAAAGGTGTATAATGCATCAGAGCTGAATTGAGAAAAAGAAGACCAATGTCAGGGCATGAACTTAACAATGCTGTTGATGGACAGACTTTTGCCAGCTGCACCACAGGATTAGATAACAGGATTGCTGGACACAAAACTGCACGAAGGCCCCTTTGCCCAGTAAAATAGGATGGGACCAGCAAATTTGCTGGATTGTCTATGTGTTGTCACATCTGCAAYCCTTTTGTCTTGACTAGGAAAAGAAGAACTTGCGCTAGCTGCGTTCAACATTTAATTGAAAAAGACAGAGCTCTGCAGGCATATAACTGAATTGCATCTTCTTTGGCTTGCTCAGAAGTAGATACTACTTTCTAGGATTTTTTTTCTTTTTCACTTGAGGGCACTGGCTTTGTCTTTCAACATTTGATCTCTGGAGCCATCGCTCATCTCTCTGGTGGCATTCTATTTCCTTAGAGCACTGCTGGAATTCAGCCAACTCCATGTTTTGGTCACCACCAAAGACCTATGTGATTGCTATTTCCTCCCCTGTCATACATTGTGAGAATGTATTACTCCTGTCTCAGAGCAATATCAGGTCCAACACTGTCATTAACTATTTGTGCACAAAACTTCATTGGTTCAAATCTAAAAAATTACCAGAGTGTTTCAATTTTCTCCTGTTTTTCAGGAGAGGATTTAGTATTTCAGAATACTTTCAGGCATTCTAGGACCTGGAAATTGAAATGCTTGAAGGTAATTTAGCCATTCAGGGTCTTCCATTGGTTTTGCAAACCGGTGGGAAAGAAGAATATTGCCCTTCATTCCCACATATAGGTTATGAATGTCTCTGTGATCCAACAAGCATAGAGGCTCATAGATTGTGAGGACAGGAGAGGCTTGGCCATCTTATTAGCACAATAAGCTGACTGGGCAGAAAAAAAAGGGTGAAAGAAGTGCTAATTCTTTGAATAGTGATATTGCACATTTCTTCAGTACAGCACTGATGTCAGAAATGGATAGCCCCTATTAAAACTGGGTAAGTCTGAAAACCCTTTGGAGGACCTCTCACTATCTACAGACATAATGCAACATTGATGGTCATGTAGCAGCTCTTGCTTCTGCAGTTGAATACATGAGGTTTATTCTAGCAGCAGAACTCATAATCTAACAGGTATGTGCTTGTTCAAAGCCAGGTTTTGGACTGTGCGCTGAAATTTCTTGGCGAGCTTCTGTGGGTTCTTCTGTTGTAACAGAAGCCAGGCTAGGTGGACACAGTGTGATCCTTCTGTGTCAAAATGCTTAAATTTATGAATATTTAGGCATCCAGGCAAACTGACCCACTTTTCAGAAGTGCTTAGTTCCCACTGCTGTCTAACATACATGGGACCTGCCAGAACTCAACACCTCATAAAATTAGACTACTTTTAATTAGGTGTCCAAACATTAGACTCAATCATTTATGTGTCTGAGACAGTATCTTGCAGACCAACTCACAATAAATTGCACTGGGCCATTTTTAATACTTTACATTCCAGAAAGGTAAGGCTTAGACATTTGGTGTCCAGTCCAGCCCTGTCTGGGTAAGAACCATCAATATTATGCAGGACTGCAGTTTTCAATGATACTTGTGTTTGCCATTATTTTTATTATTTGTTATGTTGAATATTTGAATGACTTGCATATTGAAATGTCAATAATTTAATAGTCTGTTGATTAATAATGCCTTTTAATGAATGCTTTGTATTTAAAAGCCCATGCAAACACTTCATGGGTGATTTATCATGCTTACCTTTACCTTTCTAAAAGTATGTAGTGAAAGGTAGTCATCAAAGTTCCTTCACTAGTCAAAAGAGAGAGAGTCATCACCATGGGCTGATTCAGAAGTCTGTAAAATAGATGGATAGAGTTATGTTCCAAAGGTGTCTTTCCCTTTCCATTAATTATGGAATTAATTAATGGGGGGTGACTTAATTTAATCTGTATGCCTTTTTGGTGATTCAGTTAGTWGAGATAAATTCTGCCATTTCTGTCAGGGGGGTTCTTTTCAGTGGGATTGTCAAGATGACGACTGCTCTAGGCGCCTTACCTTTTTGCAGGGATGGGCCCATATTATTTTTTGTAAAACATTTGCTGTGTAATTACATTATTGAATGTTTCTTTTTCTGCAGCCAACATCTTGTATATGGCAAGCCAAGAAATGATGAAGGTTGTGGAGAGAGACAGTACAACAATAAAGCAAAATTTAAAGAAGGTAACTATTTAATCCTCAGAGTTTTCATGGGAAGCCCACATGCATGAGGAAATGTTACATCCAGTTATATTTGTGCAAAACCAGAATTTCAGCAGGCTTGATTCTGCTTTTATGTTAATGTCATTCCGTTGACTTTGGAGAAGCCATTAAAGGGGTCGCTSGTCATTAAAGTGTCATTGATCCACACCTTTGTAGATGTAGCATTCACTACTATCAGATGTAGTATTCCTTCTGGTACGTTTTCCTTGGTGGAGGAGAAACAGTCTATGTTCTGGCTAAGCCTGAGATGCAGTTCCCAGTGAGGCCAGTAGTTACCTGGGTTCTGATCAGACAGGCAGATGGCCAGCCAGGACATGAGTGCAGACTGATTGACCAAATCCTCTGATTTGCTGCTGGAGAGGTCAAGCAGAACATGTACCATCTGTGTTGTGTGGTGTCAGTTAATATCATGGGATTCTGCAGGCTTGATTTTTCCATGGCATCAAAACATAATAGAGAGAAGTCAGCAAAATTATTATGGCTCCACAGTTTCAGCCATTCAACTGTAATGTAAGAGAAAGATACAGAAAGTGCATTCCTCCGAGACTGAAGCTACTGCTATACAAGTAAATGAAGTAGTTTCAGGGACCTTTCTCCTGCACTGAACTTTCTTGTCTGYATGGATTTATTGTTAAAAGAGATCCTGGTACAGTTTTGGTCTGGACCGATAGCATTCTCCTAGTCAATTCCCAGGCACAGTTCAGGGGTTGGCACAGGCCAGGAACTGTTCCTAATTGGAGTTTTGATGTGGTCACCCTGTTTTGGAGGCTGAGAGAATTTAATAGTGTGGCCATGGTCAGACAATTCCAGATGGCTTATGAGCCAGAAAACTGTCACATTTAATAAACTACTATTGGTGTAGCCTCTGCGTGAGTAGATAATCAGTATAACATTATTCTACTGTGTCCACTTCCTTCCCTCCATTTTTTTGTATCATCCCTGTCTTTTTGCTGGAAGAATGATTCCAGCACTTTGCACTGGCAGAGGTTTTCCTTGGAGAATGGAATTTTCTAGGACAGGGGTCCTAGATCTTTGTAAGATTACTTTGTGCCTTGTAAATAGATATGGTACAAAGTTCACTTCATAAATCAGTCTTTCTTTTTTTGGCTGGAAATGGATTTATTTTTTACTTATCCCATTTGCCTTCTCTGCACTTTGAAAGGTATGTTCAGATGTTTCAGTTCTAGTTTTTTTAAAGGAGTTGAAATAGCACACATGAACAATGAACACTACACTGCACTAGGCATGCCTGGTTTTTCACAGTTTTATTGCAGAGCATTCAAAGTTCTCCTGCACTTCAGGGGAGAAAGTGCAGGGCTCTCAGTGAAGAAACTGAAGGGCTGGTCTTGCAGACTGCAAATATTCTCATTGTCTTAAGCAAAACTTTCCATGGGTTGATCCAAAGGCCAATGAATTAAAGGAAAACGATTGATTTCACTGACTGAATCACCTCCCCGAGTATCAGGGAGCTGCAGGGTCTGCCTGTTCCCTGAGGGAAAGGGAGCCATGAGCCAAGGGTGACCCCAGAACTGGCAGTGCCCTCGCCAGGCAGGGTCCAGTCCCACAGCACCTGAGCGGGGCAAGGTAACAGGGTCCATTGACTGTCCCAGACAAGGCAAAGCAATGAGCCAGGTCCAGTGTCCCTCCAGAGAATCCAGTCAGGAGCAAAAGGAGACAGGGCCAGAGACAGGACTAGAGACAAGGCTACAACGTGGGTCCAAAGTCCATCCAGGAGACATGGCCAAAGACAGGGTGGAAAGTAAGCTGCAACGTGGGATCCATCCAGATGACAGGCTATGTACAATGTGGGTCCAATGTCAATGTAGGGGACAGGGACAGGGACAGGGCTGGAGTCAGATACTCCTACAACGTAGCTTGAGAGGCAGAGACTAAAGGCAAAGGACAGAGATGGAGACCCTGGACCCATGGGCAGGGAGTGTAGGTCAAGTCCCAGGCGAGGCTGGTAAGGCCTGTTGGTGCCCTGAAACTGAGGGTAAGACTCTGCAGGTTACCGTGTTAGGATACAAAAGTGAAGAGTTTGCAGGATCAGGACTTCAGRTGCTTTTGGAAATTTCAATCACAAGCACACGTGCTTGAAGTTAAGCATAAAAGCTTCATTGGATGAGGACAATAATGGTGACAATCAGCTGCAGCTCCAGTGACTTCAGGTGGTCTACTCAGATGCTTCACATTACARAAATACTTATTTCTTGTACTGAATGAAGGCCCATAGCCAACAGTAAGAGTTTGCAGGTGTCCTGGTCTGCTTCATCTGTGCTTTTATTGACTCTGTCAATCTAAGCATGGCCTTGGCAGGCAGGAGCTTTTTTAAACCTGTGTTAACTTTCTTTTATTGATTCTTCTATGTCCTCATACTTCTAAAGTGGCAAACATACTCAAGAAAACAAAAAGCTGAAGCAAGCTTATAAGCAGTTGGCAAACTGAAGAAAAAGCAGGTCTAAAAGTGAAGCTAAATGCTTCTCTTTTTTCATCTTCTAGTAATTTCTGGGAATGTAAGAATTAAGGAAAAATTTTTGAGTTGGCATTATGTTAAATTTGAAGTGTATTGACAATAAAAATCGGCTTAACTTATAAAGGTTGGAAGTTTATAAAAACAGGAACTATAGTCCAAGTTGCTATAGAACTGGCAAGCTGTCACTTCAAAAAATTTATACTGTTTAGTAGTCACTGTGATCATATGCTAAAAGCCAATCTTAACACCTGACTTTGCCAGCTGCTGTGGAATAGAAAAGTTATTCCTGGATCTTATTTGTGTTCTGTGATCTGAAGAAGAAAGAAGAAGAGACACTAAATTATTCCAATCTTTCCATGCCCAGGTTTAACTATAGTTATTACTAGTTAGGGACCAGGAGAAATTTTATCTCCAGACCTCAGATTCTTAGTCTAACAATGCTAATTGCTCAGATTTATGTTGAAAGAATGGGAGCTGGAATATTGTTTGGATAATTAAGTAAGGTATTTCACTTATAATCTTCTAAAGACAGAAGTTATACCCATTAAATAGCAGTGGAATTGTATGAGGAGGATGGAGACCTCTCTTCTAACAAAGTAATATATGATAGAGCATTTAAAATATTATCTCTAAAGCTATTCGTCCGGATCAAGCAGTACATGAATGTAGGCTTCTTATTGCAATGACACAGGGAGTTGTGATAAATCACAAAATCCAAACAAATAAGGTAGGGGATTCAGATATAGGATTTGCTCAGCTTTGATGGTTAATTTTAATTAGCTGGTTGTGTCTAAGCCAGCTGAGCTACGTTCTTTCACTGTAATAACACCAACTCCCTTTCCTAACAGAAACTGGAGGCAAAGATACTACTGTACTAGAGGAAGTTTATTGTAATTCTTGCACAAAAGGAAGTGGGTGTAATTCCGTATTCTTAAAAGATGGATCAGCATTGAGCATCATGGAGCTTTTACAAATAGAACAAAAATTTTAAAAGGAAAGGGGAGATGGTTATGTTGGGCATTCACTAGCATGCCTGTGATGGACAATGATATTTCCATATAGAGGATCTCTACAGTACTTAACTTTTTGAGTCTGCGCCATGCCACATTCATTGATCTATTTTAAGACAGCCTTATTGACTCTTTTTCTGTCAAGTAAACTTATAACCCTGTTGTAACCAGGAAGATATTGCATTAAAGGGTAAAACTAGGGTGCTTACAGAGGAAATTTTGCTTAAAAAAAAGTCACCTGTCAGCTTTTATATTTATTGAGATATATTTTGTTCATTACTCCATGTGTAATACACAGTAGTCCTATTTTTAAATGTGGAATCTGCTCCAAAGCCCATCTAAATCAATAGAAGAGCTCTCACAGACTTCAGGAAGTCTTGGATCAGTTTGGCAGTGAACTTTCTGTAGTGGTTCATAATTTCTTAATACCATAAATCGTCTCCTCCAGCAACTGAAAATCATGATTCTTTTGGTTAGCATGTTAAAGCAAAAAAAGTTTATATGCTTCTTCAGTTTAGTTTTGCCAGTGGTCTGGTGTAGCAAATACATTGATTATGTAAGGAAAAAGACAGGAAACATCTGAAGCAGAGATACAAAGATGAAAAAAATCTGTTGTCTGAGAGAATCATTTTTAATCAAATGGAAGTTTATGGGCACAGGAACCTATTTTCACTCAGATTGAGGAAGTCTGTATTGGAGGTTGCTTACAACAGTCCTTAGATAGTTAAATGAATGAAATACATGTTTACCACTTCATGCTTATTTCAATGGTATCTTTAGAATTTAAAGTAATACAAGTTTATATCTCACCAGTAATACCACAGGAAATGTGTTATCCAAGAGTATCAACTAAACAGTGATATGCAGAGATTTAGAGTAAAAGTTGCAAAAATGAAGTATTTACTTTCCACAGAAAAGTGCTAGGTTTTTCTTTTGAAAAATTGTCTTTGCTAGAGAAAATTTTTAAAACTGAGCAACCAAGAACTATTTTGACCCCTGAAGCAGCTGTTTTGATGTTGCCCAGTGTTTTTTGTTTGAGTGTCTGTAGACATCCACAGGGGTTTAGTAATTATTCCCAGTGAGGGGAGCATGATCTGAAGATAAGCGGTTAAAAGAATACTACAAATACTTTGCCTGCCCACAGCTTGAGTGAGTTGCTTGCCTACATTTGTGAAAAGCCTTCCAAACACTCTTTCTGAATACGTGCAAAGTGCTCTCTCGAGCCAAGAACACCTCTTTTTTGGCTGGTCTCACATCCTTTTTGGCCTGGACTCCCTGGAGGTGTAGAGTTGAAGTTAGGGAAGTTGCACATGTGCTTGGGGATTTTGGTACCTGTGTCATTTAACCACAAAAACAACCTTCTCTTTGAAGCACCCAGAATGCCTAATCAGGGATCAGCAGTTTCTCTCCTCAGTGGAAAAGGATCCCAGTGAGCATTCAAAAAGTTCAATGGCACACAATATGCTTATCCGTGATATTTCACTTTTTCTGTAACTGAGCTCCTCTTACCGTCGTTCATGCTGTGTGGTATTCCAATAAAGAAGCGATGACATGGATTTCCAGGATTTTTGGGCAGGTATAAGGTGTGTGCTACACACAATGAGCAAAACCAGCAATATTTCCCCAGCCTTCTGAAGAATACTTAAGAAGAAGTTACCGTCCAACCCTTACTATCCCTTAATTGCTGAGGGCGACGCTTACCTTCCCTCCCTCTGCCGCAGAGCTCATGACACGGTGCTGGATTGCCATTTACAGCCAGATGCTGACCCTGCTGTTGCAAGAGAGATCTGACTGATTCACCTTAGATAAAGTCCCACTGAATGTAGACAGTGTCAGGCTGATATTCAGAGGGACATAGTGTTTGCAGTAAATATGGTTGGAAGAATCTGGCCCAGTAATAGTATTGCTTAAATAGTGGTTTCAGGTCTGTTTGGTTTTATTTTTGTATTTATACAGACTTGACTTCTGAAATATTCATGTTCCTGACACTTCTAAATATATACCCTCAAAATGCTTTTAAGTCTTTGAAAGTAACATAAATAAGTTAATCGCCCTGGTTTGTTGGTGCATCCTTTTTAAAAACACTTTTTTGCTTTGCATTGAGTTTGACCCTTTGTTATCTGTGAGAAAGTGGAAATAGAAGTGGCCTTGCTTGGTCTCTTGGGTCTACGTGCAGAGCTGCCGGTAGCACTGCTAACAAACTGCAGCAAAGTTACAGAGAAGCCCTTTCCCTTTCCTCGATTTACCAGATTTCCAGTTAACACTGACAAAGGCCTGAAAACAGGGAGCYTGCACCCTGCCCGTTTGGTAGAACACCGTACCTGACACCGGGAAGAGGAGTAACAGGTCTTGAATCACGGGCAAAGTAGCCATTCCGCCTGGCCATGTCTCAGGTTTTGCATCTTAATTTCTCTGAAAGTAAAATGTTTCTCCACTCCCTTTCCAGACAGGGAAGTTGGTTTTGTTTATTATTTATATTGGTTTAACAAAACTGGCCACGTTCCTTAGGTTAAGTAAAATCACCACCAATACTTGAACTACCCATTACAACCCCTTTAGTATAACCCTTACAGGTTAGTATTTAAAAATAGCATTGTGTACCCCAGATTGTCAACTGCCTCTTCTCAAAATGATCCAGCAGAAAAAGTTTGGCTTCACACTGCCCTTGGAAAAGTTGGGAAATCCCAATTCTGGTAAAACAAGCTGAGAAGCAAGTTCCAAAGACCTTGCCATCAAACTGGCTGATCTCAACCACGGCAGGATCACGAGGGGAGAGAGATGGTGTCTCGGAGAACCAGATCCCAAAGCATTTAGGGCTTCCTAGGGCAACGCCAGCTCTTTGAATTCTTCCCAGAAACTGATTAGTAAAGCCAAAGTACAACTGAAGCAAGTCCAAAAAAAAAGTGTGTCCCAAACCAGTCTGTTCCCGTATCGTTTATACTATTCTTTTGGCAGGATAAGGTGGAGACGCTTTCATAATTCCAGAGRAGCTAAGTCATTTTCTATAAACCTTGATTGAAACTAAAATTAATTCTGGGCTAATGCCTTTTAAACTAGTTTTCATCCAAGAGCAAATGAAACTATTCAGTGGTTACTGTTGAGAGATGTCACCCAGAGAGAAGCTGCTGTCTCATACAGTGAATGCATGTGGGAGTAATACTGATAAAAAGTTAATGTATCAGAGACAAGGATTTCAGCAAGGACACTGGTACAGTCTTGCTTGCCATTGCACATGTGCCGCTAGTTTATATCCACAGAGATCAGTCCTTCGCTCTTTGCCATCAGCTGGAGTGGTGCCTGCCGATGTAATAAGATCCTAAAGTTGTTATAACATGTACCAAATTCCAGAGAGATAGAGGAAACTCAATTAATATTTTTTAACTTTTTGGATTTGTTTTTCAGTGTTGACCTATGACAGTCACAGAAGAAGCATAAAAGAAATATCTTTGTAATTTATACTTTTGTGAACTGTCATACATACTAAAACAAGTGCCAATGGAGTCAACTGCAGGAAATCTTTATTATTTTCTTAGAAACTCTTTAAAATGTAAACATCCTGTTGATACGAATCTCAGATTCCTCTGATGTTTACTTAGCAGCTGCCATCATTGTGCAGTGTCTGAGTACACATACCATATTACTGGGCTGGCAGAGCCCTATTCTGACTTGTGTTTTATTTTACAGAAGCTAAGGCTGAAAACACTGCTGAGCACTTTAATGGTAAAACAGCTTACAAGAACATTGCTGGTGTTTTAAAACTATTTGAAACTTAGAAATTGCATAACTATTTTAAACGTTGTATTGAAATGGCCGGCAAAGGTAACCCACATCCCCTTTACTCTGCCCTCATCATCAGATCCTGAAAGAGGTCATGTTTTAGTCACTCATAACAAGCAGGGTATTGCATCAGGAATCATATAAAGTCTTTCTCATGTCCAGTGGTAGCTGCTATTCCGAGTCAGGAATACCTGGAAGGCTCAGCATTTAATATTGCAAAAGAATAAAAAATAATCCTCTCGCCCTCATGGCAGAAAAGTTAAAAAATGCAAATACTGAAAAGTTTAAGCCCAGGAGAAAAATAGACAGAACCTTCTATTTATTGTTTTGTAAATCTGTTTATTTTTAAGCTAGTCTCATTATTTTGGGGGACCTGACTCACCATTTTTGAATGCTTAGGTTGGCAGCAGTTTTCCATTGCTGGTACAGTGGTTGTGCTGACTCGGGATATCTTTACAGCCATGCACAGTCCACAGGAAAATATGTACTTTACAGATCCATGCAAATCATATATTGCACACCAGTGTTTCCTACCGTTAATGAAGACCCCATGTGCCTCTGGTTGCACATGGTTTGTTAATTATGCCTGCCTGCATGCTTCAGTAGCAAAGCTCCTGATGTTAAAATGAAGATGAGAACATTTGGATTCTGGAAACTTTTGTTTAAATATGTCTGAAATGAATCTGTCTTAATATATTAGGAAAATAGGTAACATCCTAACATCTGCATATTTTGTGGCTGTGTGTGGTATAGGCAAAGAGCACAGACATTTTGTCATTCAAAGGGAAACCCTCAATGCCACAAATGACAGTCAAGTATCTGCCAGGTTTCATAGGCCCTGTACCACCATCTGGCTCACTGAAAATTTACAGCTTAATTGCAATCCTGCTTTTAGATTTTATTGCATAATCCATTAATAGGGAAGCATTTTGAAAACAGTTCTGAATTCTGTTGGCAGTTTCTAATTAACAAACATGTATGTTAAAGTTTTAGGTTTGCAGGCTCATAGACACACAGAATGCACACACCAACATCTGCACACGAAATAAGCCGACAAAATAACTGCAGCATCAAGTAAAGTTCCTCAAATCTTCCTGTTATAAAACTGTTCTTAGTTAGTTGGTTATAATGTACCCAATCTTTAATTCATATATGACACAAGTGTCTATCCTACCGTGACTGTTTATTTTTTATTTCCGTCCAAAGGGTTCTACAATGTCAACAAATAAGGCTCAGGGGTAAATACATCGTTTTCTCATGGTAAAAATTCTTGGCTTGGGGAAGGAAACTGTTCGCTCCAGTCAGAGGAGATACATGCTGAGCTAGTGTAGAGGGAACTAGTGAGTGAGGGGTAAACGGAGAGGAGGAAGAACCAAAGGCTCCATTTATTTGGCCAAAGTTAGGCTTCTGGTGCTATATGAAGTGGTGGATTTGAGCTACTCAAGCAAGACTGGCATATGAGACACACGAGCTACCTGTAGCAGGAGTGGAGACCAAACAGGATATGCTAGTATATCAATCTTAAGTTGCATGAGATCATAGAATCATCTAAGTCGGAGAAGACCCTTAAGATCATCGAGTCCAACCGTTAACCTAACACTACCAGATATTTATGTACGGGGACCTGAATCATGCTTTATGAGTTTACTTGTAGGAATCTACAGGTGCAGTAGGCATTAGAGGAGCGGATGACCCCATTAGAGTCAACAGAAATCTATTGAAGAAGTCAAGTTGGRATTTGGCCCTTAAACATGGACATCTGGTTTAATCTTGGGTGCTGTGGAATATCCCCATCTGGCCTCCAGCTGTTTTGCCAGAAAGCTGTGGGTCTCCTATAAAATCTGTCATACCGGCCAGGCTCATGCAGATGCCTCAGATATCTAGAGCATCTCAAATGGCAGTAGGTACCTACACTTAGTGGAGCCTGAAGTGCAGCTTCACCCACCTTACAGTAGGCACCTGCTGTTTCAGCTGAATAGCTTTCTAAGCACTGATGGCTTTATTGAGTATATCTTTCCTGACTGCGTGGTGGCAATTTGGATGCCTGGCACACATGTAAGCACCACAATACAGCTACCTGTATTTAGATGTTTTTATGCTGAACTGAACCCAACTCTGACACTAGGAACAACTGATAGTTTGAGAGATATTTGAGGAGTAGGTCTGGGAATAGAGGTTCTAGACTGTCAAAAAAATGGAGAATTGCTGGGGGAAAAAAGCAACTAGGGTTGGAATTGAGACTCAGCATGGGATGGAGAAACCAGAAGACTAAAATTTGGACTTGGCAGTGCAAGAATGTGGGACTAGAATAAGAAGCAGAAKTAGTGGAAATTGGAAATGACTAGGTAAGGGGAATAGAGCTGAAACAATGAGCCAAAGGTGGGTAGAGCAGTCCTGAGACYAGAAAGGGACAAGACAGAAGAAGTCATACTTGGAAAGACTGGGCAAACAACTGGCCAGCAAGGCCAGTAGTTGGTAAATATYCTGCCCTTTTCTGCTTGGAATGGAACCTAAATTTCCAAAATCTTATTGTTCCTGTTCTCAGCAAGTGCCTTTGGCTATGTTTGCCTTAAAAACAGGAACAGCACAATAGAAGAAAATTTGTAGAGATAAATAGTAAGYGGTAAGGACCTCATGTTCCCAATGTAGGCATCTCAGAGGGTTATTACTTTAGCCAACAGTTCTCTGGTCCCATGGACTGAATGTCCGTTAGCGACTGGAGCTCACTAAGTGTGAYCCTGAAGAGTATCTTTGCCTTAGTTTTAGTTGAAAGGAGTTTATACACTCTGAGACTACTCCACRATGTGAACCAAAGCATGGTAAATCTGGACAAACATGACATTTGCTTCAAAACCACACAATAGATCCAAACTAAATCACTYATTTCTGTGCTGGACACCCCCMGTGTGACACCCAGCAGGAAGGTGTYCCATGTTCCTCTGGCCAGAAGCTGACAGTGCTACTTCTTTCAGTTACACCATTACCTTAAGGGACAGAGGCCTAAAGCAGCAGATCTAGAGGTGCTAACACTACATGTTCCCAATACATGTAGGTGCCACATGTAAAATACCTGGTTTTTTTGTTTACCTCCTTGAAGTCTAGCAGACTGTATACGCAAGCTCTGCTAAAACCAGTTGATACTGCATTACCAAGCATTTMAGAGTTAGGAAGCACCGATCTTAATTCAGACGCCTTTTATGTATGCATTAAGAGGTGGTCTTTCATTAAAACATCACTTTTCCTTTTTCCTCTTTCAATAACCAAAAGAGCTGTGTAATGAAGCAGGATGCAGAACTCCTACCTCATTTGTGGCAGAAGCGGTAAAATGCCTGTTGAAAGAAACAGGGAACTATATGAAGTAAAAATGGATAGCTTCATGATAAAGGCACCTAAACTTCACATCCAAGAATGGGCGATTGGTGAAGTCATTAATATTTTTCATCAATGGTCACAGTTTGTCCTCACTTTTCTGAGTATCTCATTTAAGACCTTGAAATCTGTTTTACAAACAGATAGATAGTGTTTCAGAGCACCCAAAAATGAAGTCCAGGAGTGCTATCCTTTGAGCGTAGTCAATACTGTGTAATGCTACGCACACTGGAAAATCAGCTCTAGCTGTTTCAGACTACACTACATACTTTCAAATTAATGTACGTAGTTTGATTAATTAATTACTTTTACACGTTAATTTCTGTGCTCYCCATCTGCAAAATGGAGATAAAAATGGCCACGAAGGTGTTGCAAAACTAAATTAATAAATGTGAGCATGCAAATCCTGTAGTGGTGCATGCCAGAGGAATGCACATAAGAAAATAAATTCTGTCTGTAAACCATGAAATATATAGTAAATAAATCCTCAGACCACACACAGAATTTAAAATGAAAAATACTATCAAATAGCAGCTCATCAGCTGAACGTCATCTTGTCAGTGGATTGAATGAGTCAAGGATCCTTTGGATTATGCAATGAAAGATTAAACTGTAATGCAAATATACCAGAGGCAAGCTAAGAATGCACATAAATCTTTTATTTAGGCATTTCCAAATCTGTGAGTTCTCAACTTTACAACCCTACCTGGAGAACAGCCCATTTCGCAGTTCATGAAGACTAAGCCAAGTATTTTATCCACTTTTGTAAGTGTAAATGACTTTTCGTCATTTTCTAAATGATCATGTGATAAGACTYTACGACTAGCCTATCAAAATATGTAATAATTTCAAGGACTACTCCATTAAACTGGAGTTGCTCCATTTCTTTTTTTCTCAGTTTCATAATCTTTATTTTTCTGTATCTGTTCGCAACGGAGCCAAGGGTTAAACATAATTCAGTCAGCTGTTTGGCTTTCAAAAGGCTTGAATGCAGCTGGCCATTTTATGTTGGCTTTTTTGAAGAATTTTGCTAGTGTGACATCCTGTGATTTATGAATCGAAGGCAAGATCAAAAGAAATTTTCTGCTAAAGCAAACRACATACCTTGTTTCCAGCAATTAGTGAGTGACAAAGGAAACGAATAATGTTTGTTAACATGGGATGGTTTATGTTCTATGTTTTACAAATACGTAGAAGTATAACTTGGGTTGGTGTCTATGCAACGGAGATACTGTATTTTGGATACAGCCAATAGTCAGTAATGTCCAAGATCTGGGTATGCTTCAACAAGAGAAAAGCGAGTTAGACAAAAACTTGTAACATTTTGTGAAATGCTGTCTGGGCTCTTAGCCCACCTCTGCCCCAGTGGGTGCATTTATTTATATTCCACATGGCTACAAAAATGATGGAATTGAAGATTTTTGTGATGAAAAGAAGACTTCTTGTCTCCTAATTTATGTTAGCATTGCTCAATTATTCACTGAAGTACAGAAATGAAATATGAAACAAATGAGAGTAATGGAATTGGGCCACGCTCTGTGTGTGATATGTTGAGCAATCAACATCCTTCTGGTACCTGCATTCAAACATAGCATAAAGAGTCCTCGTYATTAATCTTGTTCCTGTATAGTTTTAAATCCATAGGTTTTTACTCTCTCCCAGACAACCACTCTCCCTTCAAATACATTATAGAAATTGGAAAACATAGCTATAGCATGCAAATTTGAGATGAAAATGSGGGGAAATGATGACTTGGGAAAGAGTGGCATTGAGTGTTTCTGACAGAGAGAAAAGACACTTCATTGAATCTGATATTTGCCTGGCGTTTATGACTTTTGTGTTTAGGTGGGCCCTGTAGCACCTGCTTCATGTATGCCATTGAACAAGGTTGTTAGGGCAGGATCAAAMCAAAATGGACTTTGGTAGAATTTTCGTTCTGCATTACAACCCAAAAGAAAATCGCTCATTGATCTCTGGGAGGTACCTGTGCTCTACACAGGCAGCACTTCAGAAAGATAAGATAGAGAGTTGGGGTTGTTCAGCCTGGAGAARAGAAGGCTTCAGGGAGACCKTAGTGCAGCCTTTCAGTACTTACAGGGGGCTTGTAAGAAAGATGGGGACAGACTTTTTAGTAGGTCCTGTTRCAATAGGACAAGGGRGAATGRTTTTAAACTAAAAGAAGGTAGATTCAGACTAGATASAAGGAAGACATTTTTTACACTGAGGGTGGTGAAACACTGGAACAAGTTGCCCAGGGAGGTGGTAGTTGCCCCATCTCTGGAAACATTCAAGGTCAGGTTGGACGGGGCTCTGAGCGACCTGATCTAGTTGAAGGTGTCCCTGCCCAGTGTAGGGGGGTTGGACTAGATGACCTGTAAAGGTCCTTTCCAACCCCAACTSTTCTATGATTCTATGATTCTAAGATTCTATGATTATAAAATTCTTCAAGCGAAAAAAGTTTTGCTTCTGAGAATGACCATAATTGCTGTTATTCTAACATGGCTGAGAGAATCACCTCTAGTTTACATTTAACACCRAGGTTAAGAAAAATAGGTGCTCCTCCACCTAAGGCTCCAATGGGGCAGGTGGTTTGAGATCACACCTGACAGATGCCAGTAAGACTGAGTTACTCACAAATGTGGAGTAACCTCCTACTTTCTCTGGGTTTAGATGCAGAAGAAAGCCATAATGSTGAGCCCCTTCAGCTGGGACATACCATCAAGTTTACTGGTAATTTTGCTATTTGATTAAATAGCTAGAAAGCTAACAGAGAAAACAGCTAATAACTAGGGAAAACACAGCAGCTTGCTGGATAGGGGTGGACTCCATGGACAACTAGATGTTTTGATCCATAATAACAAATTTCTTAAGACAGCCAGACTTTCATCAGCAGATCTCTGTTTTCAGAGTTAAGCCTATATTGTGTTCCACAGTTTTACAGATGAGGAAACTGAGTCACAGAGCATTTAATTGGCTTCATCGTAATTGCAGACTTGGAAACGACCAAGAACTACCAATTTGCTATTCCTCACAGTATATCTTGGGTCAYGAAGCATTGCTTATTTCCAAATAATTCAGTGCTCTTTGTTTGCATATTGATTGCTTCATCAGTAACTTTTCAAATTAATGATTTGATATGCTTTGATTTCTAGCTGATTTTTTACTATGGAACTGGAGACAGCTGGTGTCCACAGCACTACTACGATGAGATCAAAATGGATTTTCCAGACGGGGACATTCGGCTTTGTGAGAAAGGGCTCCGCCACGCCTTTGTGCTAGATGCCAGCAAGGAGATGGCTGCCATGATTACAGACTGGTTACAGGATGATCTGACCAAATTATAAACCTGGATTCAGTGATTAACAAGAAAACGATGTAATTATTTTGTGAACATGTAATTTTTTGTGAGAGAGTCTGTCCTATTTTTTTCTGTTTATTATAGATCTTGGCTTGTTTTCTATTGAGATGTTTTAGAGAAAGTTAAAGAGAGACTGGCTGGTCCAAAGTATAGTTTTATTGATTCAGTGGTGATGTACCTTCATCCTGTGTCTTCAGGACTCTGCAGGACTTGGCAAAGGGTGGAATATTTATTGTCTGCTAGCACTCTAGACAACACTGATACTAGATTCACTGGCTACAAGTGTACCTGAGTTACTACCACCTCACTCACTTGCTGGAGAACTGTCAGGGATGGGTTTGGAGCAGCCCAGCTGGCTTTAGAAAGAAATACCAGGCTACTCTGTATGGATAAAAATCCCCCTGGGACAGATCATGGCAATGGATCCTGGTATGCTGTGAAAGACCTGGCCCTCTCCATGTGTCTCATCCGTCCATGTAACCCTGGTGCATGACAGCCAGAACAGCCCAAGGCCCCAGGACAACACTAACATTGTCTCCTCCAGGTCAGATGGGGTTGGTGGTCARTCAGAGGTCAGGCTGAGTTCAGGATGAGTACAAGGGAGATGCGTAGATGAGGTGTGCAGTTTCTCCAAGTCTCAGAAGGGGTTTAGGGTGCTGCCAGGACTCCACAGGGTATTAAAAATACTGTAAAGTAACTGTGGCTGCTCAGTGAGGGAATATGTATGGAACTCTTGTCTGAAACATGGGCGTGTTTCATTTTAGGATTGACTGTAGAGAAGGTAAAGGATGCTGGGCAATAGTGCCAGTATTAAAAGGTTAAAATGGATTGCAGCATCCRTATATAACCACTTATGGGTGGCCTAGCTCTCCTAATGAAGTCCATGAGAACAGTGCTTGCTCAGCAACTTTAAAGAATTAAACCAGTTTTGATGCATGCCTAAATTTCAATTCTTTGCTCTAAGGACTGAAGTATGACATTTTCTGCCAAGCCACAAATTAGGTAGGTCCACTGTGAGAAAATGGCTATTACTCTGCCATGGTTGCACCCATGAAATGACATGAAATGGCTATAGCGCATTGCTGACAAGTACACTGTTCCTCACATCTGTTCATCCCTCTCCTTTACAGATAGCAAAAAACTAAAAAAACCCATCCTACCAGTTGTGATAACAGAAGATAGCAATAGCTAGAAGTGAAAATAATGTAAGTAAGGGGAACAGAGCCAAGTGTAATCAGGAAAAGCTTTCTAGCCATGAACCTGTGAAATAGTCTCCCTGTGGAGTTCATAGAGACATTTATAAATAAACAGAACAGTACAGCATATAGTCAGGGGAAGTCCTGCCCTTGCAAAAAGATGAATTTAGATGATGCATTGGGTATCTAACTTACATGATTTGTTAACAATTTTAATGTGGTAGTAGTGAGAATGGTAGTGGAGAACATTAATTCCTTACTTTTCTTACACGATTATATACACACCTTCCACTTCTCCCTAAATCCCCCTTGAATCTTTCACTAATATTTAGAGCAATTTGTAATACAATTCAGTTTCTGGATATTTTGGACTAGTTTTCAAACCTGCAGACAGACAGTGGATTTAAGTGACCTTTTTTGCATCAGAAACTGGATTAGCTTTTGAGACTGGCCAGTGGATTTTCAGATTACACTGCCGCATAATGAAACAGATACTGACGCTTGAGGCAGAAATGTTGAGACCACAGTTGCAGCAGCACGGGGAGGAACCAGATACGTTCAAAGTGAAGGGACTGTGCCCRTGCAACTGATTCTGTATATTGGAGAGTCATGGGACTTTCCTTCCTCCTACAGGGCCGTATTCAGTCATGATCAAAACAATTCTTGTGCTCACTTTAGAAATCCATAGTTGTATGTGTCTGTGTGTGTTTAAGCAGCCCCTAGATGTTGGCATCCATCCCTGTTGGATGGCCTTATGGCAGATGCTAAATGCATCGGTTGGCCTAGGTGCTCCCTGGGGCAGGGGGGTGTGTTCACATACGTGGAGAGATATATATGTACACACATATGTACACACATATGCACATGTTTGTAAGTTAGCAACATAAAAAATACAGTTCACTTGGTTGTTTTGGTGTACGTGTTGATCTGGTTGAACAAAACATTTGTTCTTCAAAGTATATGGAATCAGGTAATCGAGCAAGGACTCAGTTTGTAAAAGTTCAGCTGTTGTAGTGGATCTCCTGAGGACAGAAAAAATTTTGCATTAACCAAAGATGACAAGCAACTATTAAAGCCTGGAAACTGAAGCACCTATGAGAAGCAGTTGTTTACAGTGCATTATTTGTATACTTTATATGAGGAATTAATTTAGCAATACTTGTACTTGACTTGTGTATGCCTTTTATACAAATGTTAATCCATTATAATAAATCCTACTGACTGCATTAAGACCTAAACTGAGATCCTATCTACTGCAGGATAATGCCTTACGATTTTCTTAAATGAATTTTCTCTAGGATTATCAAAACCATATTGATTCAATTGCTACCTTCCTCCTAGAAGCTGTTACTGTAAGGCTAAGATCTGAAAATTTGCTACTCTGTTCATTGCAAAAAAGCACAGGTCTAGTTTTCACAGCTGTATTTCCTAAGAGGAGCAGATCTCACACAATGAGAAGCCAGCTCCTCTGAAGCCCATGGTGTTCTCCACGACCCCAGGCAGAGAGTGTCTGAAGTGCTTATGGTCCAAATGTGCCAACTTACCATGAAAACACRGTGTGGTCTTGCCTATTTTAGACTATTTTGGAATTCTTGGGAAACCTATCGCAAATGAATTGACTGTATGCAGTAGCACCTAATCTCTGTCATTCACATTTGTGCTTAATTCTCACCACACAAGTAATCCTGCTAGCTTCAATGACTGACTCCTGTTCAAGTGTTTTGCTAGATCGATACCTTTTATGAAAAAGTACACAACTCCAATAACAAAAATAAAGACATTTATGGTAAAATTTAACTTGATTCTTTATTTTGATAACTTGTTTAGTCTTAGTTCACCTTCTTCATTACTTCATGCATACAAAATTTACAAAAATACTTGCCAAACCCCAAATTTCACATGCGATGTAGAYATCTGCTAAGTGCAGAGAAAGTCAGTGAGTGGTAGGCACCTGCCTCACTTCAGCATTTTTATCCAGAGCCACTCCAAAATAATCAATCAGTGTTTCCCCTTGCTCCCTCCAGTTCCGTGTATGCTGCTTTGAATGAGCTATGGAGTGTGTGCATTAGTGAGGTTTGTCTCTTCAGGAAGCTTGATGAGTGCTTGCCCAGTGCTCATGGTGAAGAATTTGGAGTTGGACTCCAAGCTAAACACCAGTTTCTTAACTCACAGGAGACAGATTGCATACATGAGCCACAGCAGATCATCTCTTCTCTGCAGCTGAGGTCATTTATGTATTTATCTTACAGAAAATGGGTTTATACGTGCATCCACTCCCCGTTCCTTTCTTTGGTCTAGCTAATTGCCAGCAAAGACTTTAAACAAGATGTTCAATGTTATCATTAATAAAGTCACTCAAACTATTACTGGGTTTGGATAAACTTACTAGACCCAAGGGACTTCTTTTACTCTGTGTCACAGGTCACACTCAGACTCCCAACTACAGTAAGTTTCTGAGGCTCTTCACTTGCAGGCAAATGTTCTCTTTCCTGGCACATTTACAAAATAAGAATCCAGAGAGCGTTTGTGAGTGACCAGGAACTATTAAAACAGCATATATTTCTGGGCTGGCTGAYGGGGTTTGCGTACAAGCAGCAGATACAGCAGTAACAGTACAAGCCAGCTGCCAGAAGCGATCGTTGCTCTCAGTAGCATCATGTAGAAATTATGAAACAGGCCAACACGCATGCTCAGGGAGAAATTTAATTGAAGACTGTTTTCAAGTGCTTAAGCTGATAGTAAATGGACTAGGTTTTTCCATTCCACCTATTGCAGGAACGTGCTTGAAGGAGAGGAGTTGTGTTGTGGAAAGTAGTTTGCAGCAGCTAAGAAAATGCAGACTGTTGTTTAAAACATCTGACTCACTCTGGAGCTGACTGCAGTGTTTGCCAGTCAGCACTCAAAGGAGATTTTTTGCCATCCTATTTGAAGCAATTCACAATGAGAGGCAGCGGCGGGTGCCCCCCACTCTCCCAGTTTATGAACATCTTCAACAAACTCCCCTTAAAGACCCCAAGSTCTAAAATACACTGTGCTTCATATATTAAGAGAAATCCTTAAGATTTCCAAGATTCCAAGATGTGGCTTGGAATTGGGAAAAACAGGCTTTCCCAGTGTCAGGACTCAACTACTCCTTTTCCCTAACAAGCACCCTTAAAATTTGATAAGAATCCAGCTGTTCCAATCTAACTTRTTAGAAACAGGAATACCATTTACAGAATATATATGTTTTGAAGTGTTAACATCATCTGCTGTCATCATGCGGGGGGTACTGCAACTCATCAGTGTTTATTAGGAAGGAACCTGTATTTTCATCCATTAAAAAAAAAAAAAAAAACAAACAAAAAACAACCACACAACAGAATTTGAAGCATCCAGCGTGAACTGGAGTGTGTAACTCTCAATTACAGCCCCGGTACCGCCTCAATAAAGTCAATAGGATTGTGCACAGGCTTAGGGAGACCCAAGTGACTGATTGACTGGGAGTAGGGCAACAGAGGTGACATGACATGAACAAAGAGGTTCAGTACAAAAATGTTACGTGCAAGACAAGAGTTTCCTTTTATCCTTGTATCTCTACTAGTTTGCACCAAAATAGGAYAGTCCAATGCAGCTGGATTCCTATGGAATTAGCACTTTGTGATAATAAGGATTTAAGTTTTCGTAGTAATGAAAACATGCCTGCCTAATATCAGTTATTGAAAATAAGATGAAATTCTCATACTAGCATACTTTGGGACTGCAGTTGAGCCTCACAGCAAACACATGTCCCAGTGATCTCCCCAAGCATCTGCTGAATTGKTCTGCATTATGGAGAACTGTGTGGGATCGTACATGAGAGGCTTCAGGTAAGTCTCAAGCAGATGCTGGAGCCTGTCCAAAACCTACTGAAGTTAGTATTGACATTAAAACTAATTTCACTGGACTTTGGATTAGSTGCTAAGAGGAAAACTGGTGCTCCAAGCAAAGTCAAGCTGGTTCACCTAACTTGCCCCCAATTCATAAAGCAGTGCTCCCAAAATAGATGTCTAACTTCCCTGTCTGGTCTAACTTAGATATCTAAATGTAGGGGTACCAGATCTCCCTCTGGAGGTCCTGGCAGGCACCAACTAATTTTTTTACTACATAAGAGATTTAGGCATTTGCTTTAGGGTTAAGTCACTAGGTCCCAAGTCAGACTATGTCCTGTTTTAGCAATGCTCTGCATTTTCTTCCACTGCAATACTGTGGGACCTTGGGGATCTCACCTGTCTTTGCTGTGCCTCTGATTTCTCTCAAATAGAAGCTGACCATGACAATGCTTGGCTTTCAGAATATATATGAGGATTAGCTAGTTTATGTTGTAAATCACATGAGTAGTCTGAAGAGCTATGTTAGTACTGTGGACTAAAAACCCATGACTAAAAACTGAATGCAAACCTACCACTCCCATTGATTTCAATGAAGACATGATGGGATTCCTGTGAATAACCATTTGCTCTCACCCTTCAATGTTTTGTTGAAAATAACTTGTTAAGATAATACTTTTCTGTAAAACCGCACATGGAGTGGGCAGGGGGGCATGGGGGCAAATGCCATAGTGTCTCCCTCCGYGTGCCTAGCTGGAGAACTTGTGGCAAAAGACCCCCTCAGCCATCATGACTGTAAATGAGCATGTGAGGATGCAGGATACTGCCGGAAAGGTGGCTCGTGCTTGGTCTGTCATTCCATGTGCCACTGGGAACAGAAATCACCATGCCCCACTTCAGCTGAGSCACGTGTTTGTGGGTGTGCTTAAGATGAAGGGACAGCCCAGGAAATACCAGTCTTGTAAGAATTAATTTTTAAAAGTCCTTCAGACAAACCTCTCTTGTCAGTTCTCCATGTATTTCTCCCGGGTCTTGAAAACTGAGGTTGCTCTGCTGTGACTGAAACACATACCTGATGCCTTGAAGACTTCTTCTGTGCTTCCAAATGTGCCTTACTCCACACCTGCGTGTTCACAGTATTGTAAGCRGTAGGATGTAGCGGAGACAGTCGTAACCCTATTACCTTCTCGCGCTGTCTCCAAGGCACTTGGGTGATGTCCACTGCAGGAGCACATGCGAAAGCAACTCACTCTCCCTGAAACTTCTGGGTTTGCCACTATAATGTCCTAGTGAAAGCAGATGAGAAAAAGGTCGTATAGCTATTTGACAGCCCATTCCTGAATGTGCATGACATTAACCTAATGTGATGGATTACGCTAATCTTACAGATTCCCTGCTTTCTGGATGTCCCATAACTTTTAAAGTTCACCTACTAAAAATGCAAAAGGATTTCATGTCCCAGGGTGTTTTATTAAGCTATTAAAAAAAAAAAAAAAAAAAAAAAGACTTTGAAAGAGAAAGGAATGGAATAATAAAAAACAATATTCAATTAAAAGCAATCTTCAACAAAACATTTGCTGCAGTGGTAATAACAGCCTAATCTCTCAAGTACTAGGCGATGTATCGTGTACCAGTGATACCTACAGGAATGAAACTACCAGACCTGATTTGGGGGAAAAGAACTCTCTACATTTTTCCAGGTATTTTTTTATTTCCCAAATTTTCAAATTCCTRATTTCTTCCTCATGTCCTAAGGGGATGTTTTCACCAGACCTAACCAAATCGGGTTCCTCCCTCAGCCCTCCAGAAGACTGTTGCCTTGGGCTCCTCTGCGGGGACCACAGGGAGCCGGGCACCTGCGGGGGCAGAGCCCTGTGCTCAAGTCAAACCCTTCAGGCCAGCTTTGGGTGATCGCAAGCATGATGTGAGCAGGAGRTATTCTTCCAGCTCTCACATTTACCCCCTCAATTCAATGTTTCTGAGCCTCTAAAGCTTTCTATTCAAGTCAATGGAGWGAATCCTGTTTGGCTGGCTGGAGCTGGGTAGCTACTAGTCAAGGCAAGTGAACTGCATTCAGAAACACAGGGAAGAAAAGGGATGTACATTCTGATGATAAATCCATCGCAGACACTCACTGTTCTGCAACTTTTTTCTTGGAAAATACCTGAGCTTGCCAAGGAAGGCAGTTTAAAATTAATGGCTTTTTCATTTTTGGTTTTAACATCCTCGGTAGCCCAGGAAGTAAAGGTGACCTACGAAGGCTGCTCTGAAACGAGCCATCTGGTTTTGGGACACAGACACAAGTCCTCAAAAGAAAAAAAATCTTGCAGAGGTCTATTTAACAATAAAATATTTAATAAACTTATCTGTACAAAATATTAAAAAGGTTATTGAAGAGTATACAAGAATACTTATTTAACAAATATATACTGCTATATAATATATTCAAGAAAATATAGATTGCTGTTTACAGTTCATTTACAATCCCATATGTACAATCTATTTAAACTTTAGAATACATACAAACAATGCATTTACACCATCACTTACAGAGCTATCTTCTTTAGAGATATTTCACACACTCAGACCTGAAAAAGCTGAACAAATACATGGATAGTTTAGAGGCACACACAGGGATACGAGTATTGCTTCAAAAATTATAACTACTAGAGATACGGCTATTGGAAACGCGAGTCCTTTTCCATTTTTTGATATTTTCCTTTCTAATCAAAGAAAAGAACATATAAATAAAACCACGACTGACCAGCAGAGAGGCTCGTTTTGTCAAAGGAGCTCCAGATAGTGTTGACTTGACTTCAGAAAAAGCACGCGGTGATGGGGTACGTAGTGACTTAGCAAACTGGATCAACAAGCGGGGTTGACGTTGCTCCTGCCTGCATCTAAAGCGGGGAGCACCGAGAGCAGAGCAGGTCTTTCCTGTGCAGACACGGGTTCAGTTCTTGTGAGCAGCATCTCCACCAGCTTTTCCAGCGAAGAGCCGCAGTGCGAGACGGAGCTGGTGACTCCAGGTGGGCAAAGCCCCTAAGTACTCCTCAGGACGCAAGAGCTTGATTTGCAAAGGCACTGCGCAAATGTGGCTTCGACTGAAGCACGTGAGAGCACTGGATGTTCAGCACCTCAGAAACTCAGGCCCTTCTTTTTCGGCGCTATTTAAAAGGTTAATTACTCACAGCACGTGGGATGAATGTAACCAGAGTGATCACCCCCCTGCCTGGCCAAGGAGGGGATGAGCTGCCCCTACAAAATGCCCCATCCCCAGCTGATCACCGCCTACATGACCACTTTGGCACCTCCTCGAGGACTAAAGCCCGGCCCCTCCATGTGTGACCATCCCTCTTCCTGGCCTGTGGATGTTACTTCACGCTCTGCTGCTGACGGCTGAGCTCCTGTGGGCCCCTTGGCGCTTGGCAGCTCCCGGCACACGGCTCCCTGGGATGACCAGCCTGGGAGCAAGGGAGCCCTGAGCTTTGCCTCTTGTTTTTTCCCTCCTGCTCCCTTCCTCTCTCTTGGCCAAGGCAGGATGGAGGAAATGAATAAAACACTATGGGCAACGCTACCATCTCCCCAAAAACTGCGACCAAAGCCAATGCCACAGCTCCCAGGGAGACCGGGCTTGACCTAGCCTCTGGGTCTCATGCCTCTGATGGTGGAGACCAGGGTGGCACCAGCATGGGTTGACACTGGGCAAAGTGGAGGGGAAGGGAGACCCAAACACTCCCACCTTTCATCAGAAAAGCACTTCAGCGTGTGATCCATCGGGAGCAGGTCCTTTCCTCCCACCGGCTTCAACCCGGCCAGTCCCGTCCCCTCACTGTCCCCTGCTCGAGGGCACAGACTGTGCCCTGGCCTCCTGCTGCCGAGACTCAGCCTTTCCTTCCTCGCTCTGCCCCCCGTCCACCAAACACCACAGCAAGTCTCCACACTCCCCATCCTGAAAACCCGAAGTACGAGCACAAGTATCAAAGCAGAAAAATGAGCTCACAAAATGTATGAATGAACTAGTAAGTGGTGATGACAGAAAAATGAAGAGCAAAACCTGCTGAAAAACCACTGAAAAATGGCTGGGTTTCGTTTTCAGCCGTTTCTGGGAATGGATCAAGCTTCGGTTTAACATTTTTCAATACCGATCTCCATGAAAACACTCTGCTGCCCAACGCTTCCTACCCTAGTCCACTCAGCCAAAAGTTCAACACAGTGCATGACCCAGTGCTCATGCCGGTGTGCTCCTTCCCACCACCACATAAATCAGGCTCCTCTCCAGCACGGTAAATTCTGGGGGCTGCTCGGATACTGGTGCCAGTAAAAGGGAAAAGCAGCCGCATGGGCTACACGTGTCTTGATGTGCAAGGCTGCAAAACATCCTTTGAAGTGCAGGGTGGGGTCCTTGGTCAGTGGGTTACACCAGCAGGAGTTCCAGAGTTTGGTCATTTTTTGAAGGTCCAGAATGCTTGCTGATAGGGCATAACTGATTTTCAGAGACATCTTTGCACCTTTATGTACCTCACAACATGCTGTACTAAGAATAAAGAGCCTTAAAAGACTGAATGCAGCTGGTTTTACCATGGAAGACATAAACCAGCTTATGACATAATTCAGGGTCTCACATACACCAGCCTGGTGGAACATCTCGCTCTTTTACCAGCCATTAATTCAAAGACAGGAAAGGCAGAACAACTCTCCCCCCACCACGCAAGATCACAGGCTCCTGATCATCACCAACACCCCATCCATCGGACAGTTACTCCCCAACTCCTCTCCCTGATGTGTGTTGATGGAGGACGCACTCCCGGCGGTGAGCATGCCGCTACACTCTGCTCCTGCCACCCAGCATCCCCATTTGGACCCCATGTAGCCATAAAGGGATCCCCCATGCCAGGGAAGCTGCTCTGATGCCAGTGGGACACACATGGTCTCTCTGTCTGCTGGTCATGGTGACTTAAAAGAAGAATGATGAYGCTTACAAAGACCAGAGCTTGGTTTTGCCCACACGGGTTTTCCTGCCCCCTCACCTCCCTAGAGGGTGATGTGAAGAATGAAAAATTCACACCGCAACTCCGGTTTCACCCAGGATGGGGGACACAGCAAGCAATTCGGTGGAACTGCCCAACCAAGGTCCACGTGATAGCCCTTCGGTCTGACCATCTTTCAAATCCAGTGGCACAGCCCCGTTTCGGGTGCAATACCCTGTGCACAGCCCCTGTGCAATACTCGGACTCTCACTGCGATTGCCCCACGCAGGTTTTTTTCTCCCTGACACATGGCCGTGCTGCCCCAAGGCAGACAAAAAAGAAGGCACTCATACTTCAGGACTTGCTACATGCTCGGCAGGAAACCGTGACGTTTCCCACCAGATTTACTCCAACGTGAGTATGAGCTGGTCGGTGGATTGGGATTTATGACATATCTGTCACATCAACATACGTCATGTGTTTTTTGATGTAACTGTAGATGCTGCGATCACAGACAAGCACGTCAAGGCGAAGCTCACGGCAAAACTCCTGTTAAGTCTGGAGAGCAAAGCCAAAGGCATCCCATCAGCGCCCCAAGGTGCTCCACTCCGTTTGCCCAGCTGTAGCCCCAGGGGACCCGCATCCCCAGGGCGTCCCAAGTGATGGCCCAGCCTCTCTCACCTCTTCCCCGCAAGAGGCAGCGCTGCGAGCAGCAGTGCGTGTGTCTGCTGTTACGTGGGGGCTAGCACAGGTGACTCTCCCTAAACACACACTTTTGGGTTTGTGGGATAAGGGCTTAAAACTGCCAACAGTAAAAGGAGCTGCTTGCTTTGCAACAGGAGCGTGACCGATAAATCACTGCAGACCTCCCCAATTTTCTCCAGTAGTGAGAGCTGTTTAATCAAGACGTAGTTAAAATCCATATGGTGCAAATATACACAAAAGTCGCTGGCACTCAGACTTGAGCAGAAGGCTCAAGGCTTGGGGTTTGCTTTTAATCAGAAGCGGTGCCTTTTCAGACTTTTCCTTACGGGTATGCCAAGCATCAGCAAACAGCCAGAGGCCACGGCTCCGTCTGCCAGCGCTGACCAGAAGTAAGGCCGCTGGGATCGACGCAGCTACGCCAGGGTGAAGCTGCTGCGAGCCTGAAGCAAGCCCTTTTCCATACAAACATCCTTCTCCCTGCCAGAGGACACTCACTTCACTTCTGCCGTTGGATTTGAAATATGAAGTAAAAAAAAAAAAAAGCGGGGCGGGGGATGTAGATGATCCCCTTATTTTAAGAGAATTAAAAAACAATTATTCCTTAAAAAAAAAAGGAGGGGAAAATGATAAAATCTGTGTTTCTTGGGAATTATTTCTAGGCCAGAAGCACGCTGGTCATCAGGCAGTTAAACACAGCATAAAGCCATTTTGCTTCTGACTGTCCATGCTAGGCGGGTTCAGGACACAGCGCAGGCAGTGGCTTAAGCACAGGCTTTAGTTTTACAGACCTCAAGGAGCCCAAGGCAAGGCACACACACCCGTCCTGTCCCGATCGTGTGTGCTTCCCCGAATCGCAGCCCCAGCGCTTTCAAGTTCAAATGGGATCGCTCYGCGAGTTTCCCTGCTCCTGTGCAACTGCGTTCCCATGTAAGAGGGGAGGGAGCCAGTTAAGTGGAGATACATAGTCCTTTTTAAATGCTTAATATTTCCAGCTTCACTGTAATTATATCCTGCAGATAAAAATGGTGCTGAAGGTCAAACAAATCCTCCAGGAGAATATACTCTGCATGGAAACTGTGTTTTTTTAACTGGAAAGGTTGTATAAATACTGCAGATTGAGAACCTATAATTATCCATTAAAATCACTCTGAGTCTACTGAATTCACATTTGTCCATGTTCAACCTCTAGTCTCCTATTTATAATGCTTACACGTGCCCAAAAATCAGCTCAGGCAAGAGGCAACTGATCAGAAATACATTTTTCCTGGACTGTTTCTATGGCGTTAGAGGGTGATGCTCTGCGGAGGATCGGCTCTGGGGCTGGGGCGCTGGGCTGGGCTGTGCTACCGCGCCGTCCTGCAGCCCATGCCCTGCACCCCTGCCTCCGAAGGCAGGATTTACTCCTCCGTGCCCTTTGCAGACGCATCCCCACGTTCCTCCCCAACACGGCAGGGCTGCGGCATCTCGGCCRTGGGAACCTCCCTGCCCGGGAAAGGCTTTCGCACCCCACCGGGACTCAGCACCTCCATTTGCAACAGCTCCGACGACTGCATCCCAAGCCTAATCCCACTGTTTGGGTGCAATCTCTGAATCTGCGTGGAGACGGAGAGGCAGCCCTTGCTGCCAGCACGTGGGGATGCGAGTCCACCCTCACTAAGGGAGGACTGGTGGCTTTTGCTCTGGAAATCCTCCTCTGGGAGCAGCGAGCGATGTGACTGCCGAGTGCTGTGGCCGATACACTTGCCCAGGGCGGCAGCAGCACAGTTACCCACCGAGAGCCCCAGCCCCGCTCCCCTCCAGCCTTGCCCTGCTCATAYGCATCCCCCGCAGCAGCCCCAGGCAGGGAGCTGCCCTCTCCTGTCCYCTTTACAGATCCTTCACCAGAGCAAGGGGAAAGAGGTTCCAACACCACCCTTTGCTCTCCTGTTGTCTTCTGGAGGTTGTTTGCCCAGTAAAGGCACAGATACTTTCTTAAAAGAGYAGCTGGCATGGGTATGAATGCAAAGGGCCACACCACCGCGAGGGGCTGTGCTGGGCTCACCCTGGGGGGCTGAGGTTTGCTCTCCCGTGGTGGGTGGGCATGGCAAGGGTGGCCAAGGGGCTCCTCGATGTATGCACACCCTCGTTCTCTTGCCAAAAACCAAACATGCCTGTTTAGGGAGAGGCACCTGCAGCCAGGAGAGCSAGGGCTGATTCCCGCATGGGTAAAACCACAGACAGCATCGCTGCCAGCAGCAGCCTCTGTGCTCTCCCCCAATTTTCCCCATCCTCGTTTATTGTAGCGATCCAGGCTAGGAAACTGCAGTGACTGAGCTACAGCTCTTCTCGCCGGGGCCAGCGAAGCCATCGTGGGGTTCAGGGCAGAGCCCCAGCAGTGCACAGCACCCCAGCACTGGGGTCAGGGTAAAGCATCACAAGACCCAACCCGCCACCCTGCTCTCCGTYGGCCACCTCCAGATCTGAGGTGGGTGACGTCTGTCTGTCCATTCCCAGCAGCTGTGGCTGAACAAGAGCCACAAGAACTGGGGGTCACTGGCATCGGCACCCCCTCGGACAGGGTCCTGCAAGAGCAGGTCTCAGGCCACCCGCTCAGACAAGGCTCACAAGAGCCACCAGCCAGCGGGGGCTGCCAGGAGCTATATATATCTTCCCTGGATTTGAACTGCCCACGAACCTCCACCGCAAATATTTGGAGGAAGGGGAGGGCGTAAAAGAAATGAAAACATTAAAAAAATTGTCTCAGCAGTGAGAAAAACTATCAAGCAACCAACGGCGATTGAAAAATTAGGTACTTTGAAAGCTTGGTAACTTTATAAATGACGCAGTGTTTCCAGAGCAAGCTGCTCCGGCGCTGCTCGTGCCAACCTCCTTCCCTCAACCGCCTGCTCCCGCTTTTATCTGTGCTAAAGCCGAAGGTCAGAGGAAAGCCGTGAGCCCTCCTGCCGACCCCTCCTCACCCGCTTGCAGCACTTCATCCCCCCAAACGCCAACAGTGAGAAAACCCACCGGCATGGACCTGCTCTTTCCTCTCCCCTGCTAACCTCCATCTCAAACCCCCCGGGTAAGGGTACATCGCACTTAATACACATTTACATTTGCGCARATTTTCCTCTTGCATACGCAGATGTAAAGCCAGAGGAGCTCCACAGGTGTCAAGGGGGTTACACGAGACTTAGGGGTACCACGTTCACCCCCCTGAGCTGCCACCGGCCGCAGCCTGAGGATGCAAAGCAGACCTCTGCGGGGCGAGGACGGAGGGACGCTGGGGGGGCTTAGCTCAGCAGATATACCATCATTATTGATGTGCATGGTTTACTCTCTGCTGATGTACTATTTTCCTGGGGGAAGGAGGCTGCTGTACCCTCACCAAGGCTCTCCTGACCTTCGAAATTGTTTGGATCTTGATAGAGCTCTTTGAGGTGATCCCCTCTCTGCACTGGCTYGGCTCAGAGACCCCTATAAAAACACCTCTGCAATGGAGGATGACTGGTTTCATATAGAAAAAAAACACATTTTCCAGCAAGGATTTATCGTCCCAAAAGCAAACTACAGTTGCTAACGAGCACTGATGTTTACACACCAACACCTTGACCGCCAGTAAAAAACAAACCATCAAAACCAAAATCTGCAATTATAGTTTGGTACCAACGCCGCTGAAGTGCAGCAGGGATGCTTCCCAGCGTCCAAAACACGCCTTGGCATGGATGAAAGGCTTCTCTGATTTAAAGGYATAATTTATACTCAGCTCCTGAGTTACTGAAATCCTGTAGCCCTTTCAGCATGGGTCAAAGCACCCCGCTTTACGTAGCAGCCTCCGAAGGTGGCGTTCAGTTGTTTGCATGGGAAATGTCTGTTCCCAGCAGATCTGGGCTCCCTTAACGGTGGGGAGAGGCAGGCGCTCTGGGGATGGAGCTCGCTGKGAAATCGGTGCCAAAGGAAGGTAGGGTGGAGCTAAGCGCTTTTGTAGAGATTATTTGGAAAAAGAAGAACCCGAGYGAGTCCTCTTCCCTGGAGAACTTGGGACCTTTGCTTCTCTCCAGACACACTGGGGACGGCTGCGTGACTCACGGGCTCCACACCGGGTGCCCAGTGTACCTTGGAAATGGGGTTTTGTGCAGGAAAGGGAGGGGACCCACCAGCCGGGACCTCCTGCAGGACATCGGCAAAGGGTGGCAGTGCCCGCGCCAGCGCTTCAGACCACGCAGAACCACGGCATCCCCAKCTAACACCTTGCAGGGCTGCTCCCATCTCCATCGAGAGCGCAAGCTCTACTTYAGACCCAGCTCTCACTTTAGCCTCCGGTTATGGGGACCATCCTTCCTGTCCCCTGCAGCAGACTCACAAATCTCTCTGCGCTGCAAACAGGCCTGGACCAAATGATTTCAACCTCCCTTGGCCACAGGTTCTCCACCCCCCACCTTCCCCCAGGGATCCCTTGTTTTCCCCCCACCAAACCTAGGGCAGTGATTTGAAGGYAGCCAGAAAAACTCCTTTAACTCAAAAAAAAGAGCGATCCCACCTCCCCTCCACCCCACCGCCGCAGCCGGAGGGTGATGCTGGCCCGACCCCTCCGAGCTGCAGCACCGCTCCATCTCCCCCCAGGTCCCCCCCCCCACAAGACAATTTTGGCCAGACATTTTCCAAAACCTTTGGGAAAGAAGGTGTCAGCTTGGCTTGGGCAAACCAAGGGGATCAGGCAGAGCTTGGAGGCTGAGTGGGCTTCCCCCCGGGGGCTCTGCCAGGCTGCGTGCCCCCCTTCCCCAGGGGGGGAACAGGCAAGGCACGGAGATGGGGGCAGCTCCGAGCGGGGAGCCGGCCTCCCGCCACAGCGCATCACCCCTGGCTGAGCCCCAGAAAACCCACCATGGGTGGTGGGGGTCAGTCTTTCTTTGAGAGGGCCTGAGGGGGGGCCAATCTACAGCCTCCCTGTCTTGGGGGGGGGGCATCGCCCACCCCCCCTGGGCTTATGCCCAGGGTGACCCCAGGAAGGCAGGAGACACCTGCTCCGAGCTTGGCTTTTGGAAAGGCACACATCAAAATGTGTATGTGTATGTATATATATATATATTTTATATATATATATATTTATATTTATATATATAAAACGGGGCAGGGCCGCTGGGCGGGGTGAGGCGGGGTGGGGAGGGGGAGAGCTGCAGACATTGCTACCTGCAGCCACACGTCTCCACGACCATGTCCTCGTACTGTTTGTAAACCACATTGTTCCCGGAGTCTATGTAGAGGATGCTGATGGGGCTGAGCTTGGAGGGCACGCAGCAGCTGGGGGGGGTGGACTCCGGGTCCATGGAGTTCATCAGGGTCTGGATGATGGCATGGTTGGTGGGCTCCAGGTGGGAGCGCAGGGGGAAGTCGCAGACCCCYTCGCAGTGATAYGCCTCGTAATCCAAGGGGGCGATTATCCAGTCATCCCAGCCCAGCTCCTTGAAGTTCACGTGCAGGGGCTTCCTGCTGCAGCGGGTCTTCGCCTTCTTCCCATGGCCTCTGCCCCCAGACCGGGCAGCGATGGTGGTCCGTCTCTTCCTCCGCTTGGGGTACGCCTCCTGGCCGGGATCAGGGGGCTCCAGGAAGGGGGGGCTGCCCAGGGCTTTGATCTTATCCCGGATCTCCTTGAAGAGGTTCTCCTTTCTCTGGGTGCGGGAGAAGGCCACAAGTAGGGCTCGCTCGTGGGGCTGCGGCCGGGGCTTGCTGAACCCCAGCTGCCGGGGGGGCAGGAGCCGCCCCGACTGATCCGAGACGATCCTCAGCAGGAAGCACAGCAGCTTGCCCGAGGGAGATCTCTCCCTCCGATCCCGCAGGGCTTCCCGGACATCAAACACCTCCCATCTGGAGGAGCCTGCACCCAAAATGTCTGCAGCCCTGGAGTCTAGCAGCCGGGGCTCCTCATCGTCCCGGCCTGGGCAGGTGGAGAGGAGGAGGTGGTGGAAGGTGCCTTCAGGGGACAGGGCCAAGCTCCGGTTTTCAGGGAGGGCRCGCAGGACTCGCAGCTCCGCGCCTGTCACCTCCTCCGTCTCTGGCAGGCTGGAGATGTCAAAGAGGTATCGCTGCTCGGGGGCGGACGGGGAGGAATCTGGAAGAGATAAAACAAAAAATAAAAAAAAAAAAAGGAAAAAAAAATATAAAACCCCAGCAAGCTGAAGCCAAGCTCTCGTTACGGAGGCGCAAGGGACACAGACCTAACGGGGGACATCACTGCCTTGCAGCAAGGCTCGCTGAGCATCCCAGCGGGAACACAGCCTGTGTGCTCTGCGTCCGGGAGCATCACCCTGGCTGGAGGCACGGAAAAAAAACGGTCATAAGGCAGAGAGGGAGGGAGGAATCAACTCAAACGAGTGTCTTCTCATCAGCACTCTTCCCCACGTCCCGAGGTGGCTTCTCTGCCTCCTCCTGGGCATTTCAGTGCCCCCAGCTGCATCACTATCCTGCATTGCTGTTTTGGCGTGGAAAGCCGCATCTGAACCTGCGCGGCACAGTTCCATCCCCAATCAGCAGGTTGTCACCGATTTCTTCTGCCCTAAGTGTCCTGTCCCCCTCCAGCCCCAGCCATGCCAAGTAAAAAGCTGTGAAAAATCTCATTTTCCCTCGCAGGCAGGCACAGGCACACACGTCAGGGACACAGACGCTGTGCATTGGGGTGTCTGATAGAGGCACAAAGCTGAAAGTGAACCCAGCTTGAATTTGTCACTGTTTTTGGTGGATCCAAAGCCCGAACACAGACTTGTGCAGTTTCTGGCACTGATTAAATATACTCGAGGTCAATTAAAAAAAAGAAAAAAAAAAACAAAGGAGGTGGGGTGGGGAGAAGAGATGAATGAGTGATGGGAGGGTTGTTTTTTATTTTCCCGCTCTCTAGCAAGAAACCCGATCTGGGCATGCTGCAAACATTGCTGCTGTGCCCGAGCCCCCCGACCTGCTGCCGGCAAAGCCCTGCCCGACGCCCCCACGCTGCAGCCCCCTCCCGCGGGCAGCGCCGCCGGGCTGCACCCTGCACCGCCCGCCGGGTGCGAAAGATTCTTCTCCCCGTCATTTGCTATTATTATTATTGTTGTTGTTATTATTATTATCATCATTATTATTACTGTTATTATTATTATTTTAAAAGCAGATCTGAAATTCCGGCGAGGAGCAGATACGGAGATCCCTTTGAACAGTTCATCTGGTTTCGTTTTGTGCTGAAACTTCCCAGGACCTGTGCGCAGTTTTCCCCCGTCTCTCCCAAGCCGGGCACTGCCCACCCTCCCATCGGAGCATCCTCCCCCTGTCCCGCCTCGCTCCCCCGCCGTTTCCCCACCAGCTTTCAGCAAAATTCTCCCTGCAAAGGCTGCCGGTAGAATACGGCCCCTGCTGCGTTTGGGTTTGGGGATGGGGCTTGTGTACGGGTTTGGGGATGGGGTTTGGGGGCTGCGGGGGGCTCCGCACCGCCAGCCGCCACTCTCCCTCCCCGGGGCAGCCGGCGACAGGCACGGGGGGAGGCTGGGGCTGCTTTTCAGTTTGCCTTTTCGTTTTATTCGATCGGGATTTTATCCCCCCCCCGCCCCCTCCAGCCGAGCGAACTTCGCCGGCAGGGCGCAATGTATATATATACATATATATATATATATATATAAAAATATATATCGTTAAGTGCGTATATGTGTTTATTTGATTATTATCATTAGCTCCGCCGGTATGAAGGGGGCAAACGGGAGAGAAAAGGGAGAAGGAGACCGCGATGCCGAGCTCAGCCGGCTTCGGAGCGCCGCGGCAGCCCGTGGCTGAGCCGCCCCCCACGGGGCACTGCGCTCCCTCCCCGTCCCGGCCCGTCGCGGTGCCCCAGGGAGTTTTTCGGGCTGCCCGCACCCCTGCCCACCATGTCCCGGCTGGGATGCACCTCGCACCCCGTCAGCGTCATCCTTGACCCCGACTGCATGTGCAACCCTATCGCCATCCCCGACTCCATGCTCACGCACAGCCCCATACTTATCTCCACCAGCAACCCGAGCTCCAGGCACAACCCCTTTGCTATCCCCACCGCACAGCCCCATTCCCACCGCTGTCCTCATCCCCATTCCCATGCTGAAACTCACGCACAGCGCCATTCCCGTTAAACAACCGATGCACAGCCCCTACCCCGTTAAGCTCCATCTGCATCCCCATGCGCTACCCCATCCCATGCAACCACCCCGTGCTCAAACCGATGCACAACCCCATTCCCCAACCAAGGCACAAGCCCCCATCCCCATGCACAACCACCCCACAACCCCATCCCAGGCACAACCCCGTGCTCAGACCAACGTGCAAGCTCCATCTCCGCGTGCAACCACGTCCCCAAACCCACGCTCAAAGCAATTGCACAACCCCGTCTCCATCCCCAGACCCGTGCAGAAGCCCGATCCCCACAGCCACGCACAAGCCCCAGCTGCATCCCCAAACCCCACGCACAACCCCACCTCCATCCCCAAGCCCTCGCACAAGCCCCATCCTCATCCCCAAACCTATTCCCAAGCCCCATCCTCAAGCCCAAACCCATCCACATCCCTCCCGCCCGACGGCGGGGTGCCGGCGGGGCAGCCCGTCCCAGCTCCCCTGCCCCACCGCGGGCGTTGCGCGGCGCTGCGCTGCGCTGCGCGGAAGGATGCGCGTCCCGCACTCACCGCTGCGCGCCCGCTCCGCGAAGCCCGTCACCGTGTCGGCGCGGCGGCCGGGTGCGCGGCGGGCGGCCAGGCGCTGGTAGAGGGCCACCATGTAGTGGTGCGGCACCACGGTGCCGTTGCGGAGAGCCCCGTCCCTCCGCGGCGGGGAGGAGAAGGGGGAGGCGGCGGCGGAGGAGGAGGAGGAGGAGGCGGAGGAGGAGGAAGGCGCGGCTGCCGAGGGTCGCTGGGGAGCGGCCGCCGACGGGCCGCGCACGGCGGCGGCCTCCAGCCCGCGGCGGAGGCGGCAGGCGCCCAGCAGGCAGAGGCAGAGGGCGGCGGCGGCGGCGCGGAGGCGCATGGCGGCGGCCCGGTGCTCGGCGCTGTGCTGCTGCCGCCGCCGCTCCCCGCCCG